>VMBQ01001741.1:15994-140525 GCA_007657795.1 Dreissena rostriformis
AAAAATGTGACTTCTAGAGTGTTAACAAGGTTTTACTATAGCCATATAAGGAAAACTGCCACGCCCCCTGGCAGCCATGTTTTTCAACCAACCGGAACCATTTTCAAACTCGTCCAAGATATTATTGAGACACATGTTCTGACCAAGTTTCATGAAGATTAGACAATAAATGTGACATCTAGAGTGTAAACAAGGTAAATGTTGACGCAGCACGACGGACGACGGACAAAAGGCGATCACAAAAGCTCACCATGAGCACGTTGTGCTCAGATGAGCTAAAAAAAAGGAAAGGGGGGGGGATTTATGGGGTGGGGGTGTGGGATGGTTTGGGTGAAGTCCATTGTGGTATGTCAGGTAAGTGTTGTTTTGTCAAAGTATGAATCAAATCTTATCCTAAATAAAGAAGTTATGGCAATTTAATCAAAATTTATTAATTTGACCTTGAGATTCAAGGTCAAAGGTCAAATTCAACTTGTCAGGTACAGTACCCTCATGATAGTAAGAAAGTATTTGAAGTTTGAAAGCAATAGCCTTGATACTTTAGAAGTAAAGTGGATGTAAACACAAAATTTAACAAAATATTCAAATTTACTAAGTGGAAAAAGGGCCATAATTCTTACAAAATGCTTGTTACAGTTGTCTGCTCTCGTTAATAGATTGGGGTCATGTTGGTAAAGAAGTATGCAAAATATGAAAGCAATATGTCAAGGGACAAAGAAAATATTTGAGGTGGTATGCAAACTTTAACAAAGATTTATCAATAATATGCATATTCAATGTGGAAAAAGGGGCCATAATTCTTACAAAATGCTTGTTACAGTTGTCTGCTCTTGTTTATATATTGGGGTCATGTTGGTTAAGAAGTATGTAAAATATCAAAGCAATATGTCAAGGGACATAGAAAATATTTGAGGTGGTACATAAACTTTAACATAGATTTATCAATAATATGCATATTCAAAGTGGAAAAAGGACAATAAATCTTACAAAATGCTTGTTACAGTTGTCTGCTCTTGTTTATAGACTGGGGTCATGTTGGTAGAGAAGTATGCAAAATATAAAAGCAATATGTCGAGGGACATAGAAAATATTTGAGGTGGTACGCAAACTTTAACATTCCAATGCTCACGCCAACGCCGACGCCGGGGGGAGTAGGATAGCTCCACTATATATATATATGTTCCCAGTGTGCACCAAACAGCTCAGTACCATCACACGTTTATAAATAGCACCGCTGTGTGAGCGGTTTTCAATTAGTATGCCGAAGCGGACAGCTACACAAGCAGGATTAAATTTACCAGAACCTAAGCGGATTAAAATCAGCGTACCGACAATGGTTTATGGAGCTAGAGGCCGCAGACGGGCTACTTACCGTCGAGGATTTAAAGCTAGAAGGGGGTACAGGAGGAGACAGGGTCGATTCCCTAAACAATCTATTCTTGTTGGAGGAAATAGAAGATCGTTCCAGACTCGTACATTTCTGCATCCATTTTCTGCGGAATTTACTGATGCAGAACGTGATGTTAAAAACTTCACGTTTAAATTCAAGGACATACTTGCGCTTTCTACTTCTGCTAGCATTATTGAATGGTGGGATGAATATAGGATTACTAATATTGCTCTGTTCGTGAGTGGTTACGTCGGGACAATAAATGCTACACAATCAACTACTAGTTACGATGTATGCCCGGCCATTGTCGTTGCTCCTAACATCAACCCTGGTGTTGATCCACAGGATACACCAGAATTAATGAGATTAGCTGGTTCTAGAGTATCTCCCCTTAATGTCAGCACCGGACCGATCTGTGTGGGTACATTGAGAAGCCCTACCTTTGACAACACAGGAAGTAACAACCGTTACGTGAACGGCTGGGTTTCGTGCCGTACTATGGATACCGCTTGGTATGGATTTCTTGCCGGACTTAGTGTTCCAGCCGTTACTGCTTTTGATAAGCAGCCTCTTGCCAACGTTAATTTCGTGGCAAAAGTAACTGTTCAGTTACGTGGATTTCAATAATAATCCTGCGCTATTTGCGATAGCATGTACCATGTATACGTGTGAATAAAAATTGAGTTAAATTATATATGTTTTCCCTGTTATTACTTGAGGTTTAGTTTATATATATGTATATATATAGTCAAGCTTAAAATGGAGAAAACATATGAATGCCATAAAGCCTAATGTGACCAACATCAGATGTTTTACTGTTGACCTAGCTGACAATCCATAGGAGTTATACTGAGCAAGTGTCTTATGGAATCCCATTAACAAAAGCACACAACATCATTTTAATGTTGTTTCCTACATATAATGCATGTCACAGTATAACATAATGATGTTGTGACGTTTATAATGTGATGTCTATTTATTTTTTCTAGAATTTAGGAGTAGAAAAAACAACATTCATTTATTGTTTTGCATTAATTAACTTTGAAGAAAATTGCCTTGTACTTGTAAAGTCAAAAATACATGTGTAACATTTTTCAAGCTAGTGGTATGTTATATAATACAAACCTGACTGGGGTGTAAGGTCTGTTGTCTTAGCTTTTGCAGGACATCCCTGCCATTAGTTGTCCATGCAGAAACGATAGCTTCCACCTATATATAGCAGACAATAAAATAATGAAGTTTGAATTTGAATAAATCAATATTCCCAATACTTCATATTCAGAAAACAGTAGTACAACACTTAATGCCATGGTATTTGTAAGATATATGAGAAAATATGCACTTAATATGAATTACATTTCATACAACGTTTACAGACATGTTTCATAAATAGTTTTCAGCTATTTTCGGCAAAAATATTTAGTTCTAATAATGATTGTGGATGTTTCATATCAAATTTTATTCGGAGAACAAAATGTACATTTTGTGCACTTTGTTTAAATGGCATCAATATTTCTTAAGCTTTATAATTCAATAATTATTCAAAAGTAAATACATTGAATTATTTAATAAGTATTGAATAATCATAAACAACTTCTGTGTGTAAAATCTTTTTAATATATGCTTCTTTATGACATATGTCTTAACTTATGACCAAGGCATATGAATTTAATTGAAATTCCTTTATCATTGAAATTAGCCAACCATGCTTTAATTAAACTCAATAACACATAAAACAAGAAGCATACTTTCAATATGGCCCACTATCCATGAAACAAGTTTCACCAACCTTGGTAAAGTACTTTTTTACTTATTTCAGGCACCAGATATTAGTTTTAACTTATTTTGGTAACCAAAGCAAAAATAAATAATCTCTGATGAAAAAAAAAGAGAATAATATGCATATTCTCATATGGTCCACTATCCACGCAACAAGTTTCATCAACCTTGCTTAATTACTTTTTAATAAAGGCAGGATCAAGATTTCAGTTTTCACTTATTTCTGTCACCATAGCAACAACAATTTATTTCTAAAAAAAACAGATAAAAATAGCATGTACATTCCACATATGACACTCTGTCCACATACACAATTTCATCAACCTTGCTTAAGTACTTTTTGAGTTATAGCAGGATGAAGATTTTAGTTTTAATTAAATTCTTCAACCAAATGCAACAAATAGGATTTACAAAGAGGAGGGTACTCTCTTGTCAAAAGGGCGCTTTAGCGCATGCTGTTTTACTATCCCTGAATCACGCCTTTCGATTTTGTATCCCTAAACTTTTTGACCAGATGATAATGAAAACTGCATTGAAAAACAGTAAAAGCAGTACCACAACTCATACATTTTACCTTTAGTTGGTCCAACTCTAGCTGAGTAAGCTGTTGTGCTAGAACAGGGGGCTTAGCTGCATGGTAGGCAGCCTGGAAAAAACACAGATTTTTGTAAGTAAAATAAACTATTTTCTTACCAAAGTTTGGCATTATTACCGGTAAAGCATGTTAATAACACTTCATTTATAATTTCTTCAATTCTTATACCACTACAAACTCAATAAATTTATTATATTTAAGAAATAATTCATGTACGTTATAGTTTGTTGTCGAATAACCCACGGCCTGAAGTTTAGATGCGTAGGGATTAAATCACGAGTGCGAAGCTTTCCGGCCGTGGGTTATTCGACAACAAACTATAACGTAAACAAATTATTTTGATTCTTACACGGTTTTTACTTAAGATTTATACAATGTATCTTATTTTTCTTGTGTACTTTTTTATGTGAAGTTCCGCCCATAAAATAACTTTCAGCTGTTCTGTCGATCAGATCTCCGCCCTCAATTACAGCCAAACTGGATGGAAGGAAAACATGTGACTTTCATTCATAAAATACCGGATTATGACGCTGGTGGAAAATGTATCGGCATGTTTTGTTTAGTTACAGCGCGTGCTTTCAGTGTATATATATATATAAGCTCCGCCCATAATTATTACCCATAGACGATTTTCTTCTTTGTTTATATGAAATTTGGCATGTGCCGTGTTAGAATGGTTAATAATCTCATTTTGTATGGATGGAATATACATTAACACATTTAAACCAAATTGCTGTAATCAAAATGAAATTATTCACTCATCTTGGCTGATTTTTCATGGCAATTATATTAAAGCTTTAATGTAAGTAAAAGCTTAAACATGAGTACCTGTTGTAACAAAAACTCCAGAGTCTGTATGACCAATTCCAATTCATGGCCATCAAGACCTAAAGTTTGTTGTAGCTTTTCCTCCTCATCTTCGGAAAATGTGCGCTCCTCCTAAAGAAACAAATGAAAAATACAACTGCAAAAGTTTAAATGAAAAGGAACATTTGAAGTAGTGTGGACAAAAAAGACTAGGAGGATTTATTTTATTTATTTGGAAAACTGGAGATACATGCTAATGTACTGATTTACAATAATTATATTATTATGTTATTTTAATGTTATTCACATATCTTAAAATATTACAATAAACAATGTGTTCATCATCATAAAATTGATTATCACTTTGGAAACCTAACTTACATGTAGAAGAATGGAAATTAAAGCTAATGACATTAAGCTTCAACTTTGACCTTTCAATGAGGATAATCCAAATTAATACTTAATATAATATTAAAATCATACCAGAAATTAAAAAGGTTACAGACTAAAACATAAATTCATTACCTTTGACAGTTTTTTTGTGACCTTGACCTTTTACATAGGAGCATGGTAACTGTACTAAATGATACATTTTCTAGTAATGCAAACTTTTATTTAAGAGTGATATAAAATAGGAATTAAATAGTGTCAGAGAAGAAAGAAAAGTCCATGACATTGAATTAGGACCTTAACCTTACAATGCATGGAAGTTATATGCAACACATTGATTGGTAATGGATAATGATGGACCAAGATACCATAGATGGCCCACTTTTCTAATGGAGTTTTGAGCCCTGGGGCATGATTTGAAGAATCTTTTTTAAAGTTTTACAAGTGAAGATTACTTAAACTGAATAATCTCTCATATTTACATTACTCATAAAAATGACAGAAATGTTTAAAACTACAACAGTGTAACAAAGATTGAACTTCATATATTGCTTTTACAAGAAGTTCTATACATAAAGATATTTCTGGGACACCAAAAGTTTTGCCAGGGATTCAGTTCAATGAGAACCCAATTTGTATTCATTAAGCTTGTCTGAAAGTTTTCAATGATTATCATTATGTGTATGAGTACCTAATGGATTGCACAATGTTTCATAACATTGTTCTATCTATTATTTAGTCAACTATTATTACTTTCTTTCCCATTTGAGAACAACCCATATCTGTGGCATTCACAATTTACTTGTTTGAACTTTAGAAGGTAAAATAAAATTGCTAATCTCGAAAAAAGAATGTTTCAAGTTAATTATCTCATAATGGGGCTATACAAATTACATTCATAAAAACACAACAGACATAGAATTGATTTTAACTGACATTTTCATGATTTTTAAGACATTTAAA
Source organism: Dreissena rostriformis (assembly GCA_007657795.1). Lineage (NCBI taxonomy): Eukaryota > Metazoa > Mollusca > Bivalvia > Myida > Dreissenidae > Dreissena > Dreissena rostriformis. The sequence continues at coordinate 21,919 of VMBQ01001741.1, forward strand.
TCTTAAGTATACCTTGTACATGTACCTTCATAAAGAAAATATGTAAAACCAGAAGTTACAATTGGCAGAGATTGTTCCAACCTTAATTTTACATGCAAACAATTAGACTACAAAGACATGAACCATGTACTACAATTCAGGAAGGAATGTTAAAAGCAGGGCTTTTCCTGGCCATTTTGGGGAAAATGTATTTTCTCAGGATACGGAATTTTTTCACATGTTAAGTCCACTGATTTGGGAAAAACTGATTCAATATAACTCTTTTTATAATAATTCAAATTAAAAGAACAAAACCATAATAATTATGGTGTTTTTTTCATACATGCCAGAATTTTTCAGGTCAAAATCGGGACATTCCATAAAAACTTGTCGGGAAATTTGACCAGAAGCAGGACACCTAAAACGATCAATCATTCCACCTTTACTTTAGTCAGCAGTCAGTATATTACTTACAAAAACTCTTATACTCTGCCCAATTTTGCAATACATGTGTTTCCGAAATTCGTGAACACAGCGTTCGCCATTATCCGGAAGTAAACACAATCCATAAACTGAATTGTGGGGTTTCCCCATATGCCTTGATTTGACATCCAATGGGCACAGGGATATCCCCTTGAACATATGTAAATCGTGTGACGCAATCTGAGCGCATCGAGCACTTTTCTTATTCAACCAATCGTTAATTAACTCTATATTTAGATTGATGCAATATGTTACAAATTATTTTCTGAAAATCAGTCAAAAACGANCCAGTAGAGTCCTAGGACTTGTTTTTCAAATTGTTTAAAAAAACACAGGTTAAAGGAACACCATGTTCACACATGGATATGTCAAATATTCAAAGGTGTAAGTTGTTTTTACTAAAAGCAATTACCTTGAGATGCAGTTTTTGTGTTATTCTTGACAACACCAATGGGAATTTTCCATCATCCAGCTTGTTTATTAAAGCAACAGCTTTCTTGATACTTAAAATAAATGCTTAGCATGAGTCATTTGATTTTAAATCAACTAAATAAAATAAAACCAGACTTAATGAAAACATTACTGCAATGATTATCCGAAAACTTTGTATCCGGAAAAATCAGCGGATTCAACATTTAAGAAAATAAATATACAGTAAGGTGATAGCGATTTGAATCAACAAAAAATATACGAATATATAATTTATTGTTTAAAAAAAAGTACAGGTGTGATCAATAATACTAATTTATGAAATTAAAAGGATAAATTATAACCTAGGGGTGGATGAAAACATTAGTGCCGCCATCTTGTAATGGTGTACAATTGTTATGTTATAAAATTCGGAATATGGGGTAAGTTCTACTATCAATTAACATTAGAGGATCCGGATTTATTTTGCTAAAGACGTTACTCTGTTACGTGGATTTCGAAGATTTAATTTAATTACGGCTTAAGACATTTTAAACCAACACAGAAGTCGTAAGAGGTATAACATTAATAAACGATATATATTTTTGTCATGTTAGAAACATTTTAGAACATAGTGTTATTATTTGTTAGTTGTATTTTCACTAATGAAAATAACGTTAGAATGGAGATTTTTCATGATTTCCCTTTTCATACTTTAACATTCTTTTACGACCACGGTACGAATAATAAGTTGAAAAAATCGGATACATATCAAGTAAAGAACCAGTGTACACGGCGCTAATAAATCTTAGTTTTTGCTACTTGTTATGCAAACAAAATTGTCGCTTAGATCGTGTAATGATTGTGTAGAAATCGTTTACCTTTTAACCTAGTTTGGAAAAGTTCAGATTTTTTTAGGACGTATTCATCATTATAGACTGGTCTGGTCGTTGTACATATACTACCGAGTAACTGTTAATAGAAGTTTCATCGACATCACTCGTGGAGAAGACAGAGGGTTCAGCTAGCTTGGTATATCAAGTGGGAACATAGGTGCATAGCAAATTAAAGCGCCATTGTCATCACAACAGCTTACAACTACATTACGTCTATCAGAGGTATAGGGAAAAATGGCCGAATAAACAAATTAATGATCATGCGGTTTCATTCTCGTAATGTTTATCTGCAAATTAACAACGTTTTCTGTTAGTTTATTTAGTAGTTTCAATAATATAACACATTCAAATCGTTTTTTGTTATTTACTGATAAGCAGCTTAGGTTCAAAGCTTAATTTCTTATTAAGAAACAAATTATACAAAGCGATGTCTGTAAAACATGTATCCGCCCACCAAAACAACCCCCACAAACACACACAATTGGAAACGATGTTCACGTTACAAGCACATTTTACCGTGAGCTTTGACCTGTTAACCACACAATTGATAGACATCTCTCTTTCATCCAACGTCGCCAGAATCGACATTTAGATACACATAGCTGAAAGCGCTCTTTTGATATAGTGAGAAAAAACCTATTTCAGGATACATGCCCCTTTAAATTTGATCTGGACCTTTGACCCATTGATAATAAAATTGAACAATCCTCTTCATTTCCACCCAAGTAACACGTATATAAATTTGCATTATTGTAGGTCAAATCTTTCACAAGATATTGCACGGAAATTAAGTTCATGTAACAAGCCCATATGACATTGACCTCAAAAAAATTTATCGTCATTCTTTCCTCTAAAGTTATTAGCCTACCGATTGCGATGGTCGAAGTTCAAATAATTGTTAAGATATTAAGTAGCAGCAGTTTTAATGATACAAGCTGAAATGACCTTGACCTTTGGTATGTTGACCTTAAAATCAAAATGTTATTAGTTTTCCTGTCATTTAAGCACTATACCAGTTTGAATGATCGAATGTGAAAGCGTTTTTATAATATCTTGCCGAAAATTTTGGATACAAACCATAGTGTCCTTGACCTTTGACATAGTGACCTCAAAACTGGCGTTTTCTTTTTCATCAAAGAAACAAATATACCAATATGCATGATAATACGTCAGAGAATTATCAAAATATTGTGCGATAATACATTGACTATAACAAGCCCCTGTGACCATGAACTCTGAACGTTGACCTAAAAATCAATATATGTTTGTAGGACAGAGCGTTCTCTTAATATCGCGCAGGAAAATATGGGTCTATGTCTTGCTTACGAATATACACAAAGTGTCTTTATCAGTTTGATTGTTTATTGGTTTAATCACAAAATAAAACAATGAATGCGATTATTTTATCTTATCAAGTCATATTTATGTGAATAAGCCTATTGTTAAAACCACTTGTGAAAAGTTCGTTCACACGTTTATCCCTAGTGAAGTTACTTTAAATTAAATCGTGTATGACAGTTAATAAAATGTGTGCATTTAATAAATTAAAATATTCATGGTGGATTACAAATTATATCTTTATTTTTTTATTATTACTTGGATGTGTTATGGTGAAGTATTATTTGATAATATTTTATTCATTTTGCTACAATTTTAAAATAATTTTTATCTTAGTAATGTTTCTCAATGGGCGATGCATACAGTTTCTTTTTTTTTCACACACACACACGCACACACGCACGCACGCACGCACACACACACACACATACACACACACACACACACATTCTGTAGTACTTCTAAGTATTGCTCTTCTTAACATGTATTTTTAAAGTTGATTGATAGCATAAACTGTTATATTACGTCGGATAATGTTAATATTAAAGTAGAACGATATTTAAATACATGCGCCGGGCTTTGTTAAAAAGGTCGACTTAACATGTATTCTCTGCATTTATCAGATTGTGGCAGAAAATGAGAGAAACAGTGGACACACTCTTATGTATGCAAAGGTGGTTAACTTTTCTAACCCTTCTGAAACCAGTTTCAATGGTTTAGACACTTGCTCTCAGAGACGATGCTGCGATCCAAAATATGTCAATTCGTCGTCTGAAAATCCCGCTTGTATCGAGCATGACAAATGTGATACATATTATGGTCTTTGTCTGGGAAGGTGATTAAGTTTATATATTAATCTCTTTGTTTTTACTTCTACAAACTAGTTAAGAAGAATGAATATAATTGTATCAAAGAATGACTTGCAAGATAATTAATTTAATACAGATTATCGTGACATCGAAATTTAAGTATGCGCGTATGTGAAAAAAAATACCGTGTTGTTATTTTCCATAACTTAAGTGGTTTTTATTACCTTGTTTAGTGTATAATGCTTATTGTGTAAAGATAATCCAGCAAATGCATATTTAGGATAATTCTAATACATTTTTTGATTAGATTAATAAGACGTCAATATCAACATTTATTTTTTATAGGAATCTGAAGAATTCCATACACGAGTGCGATGGAGTTTACATCACGAGCTTTGGCGGGTTCCTTAAAGGAAGACAGACGGATGTCTTTCCCATACAACGGTTAATGGAATGGAAACCACAGGTAAATAACATGTATATAATTTTATCGAGTGCACCGATAATTTTCCATAAGGCCATCGCCCCTAGAAAACTTGCTAGTCGAGATACGGGGTATAGTGCGAGTTACAGGAGGCGCCCCTGTTCAGGGACGTCCCTGTTGTGTTAAGTTCCCGGTGTGGAGCACCTGGTAAAATGCACCTCGGTTTAACGTCTTATACAAAAGACGTGTTTTGAGTTAGGGTAGACCGGGGGTTCGCGATTGCAACCTCAGAGTTCTGGCACCAGAGTTCTACCACGAAACCACTTACTTCTTGTCATCACATGTTTTACATATGTGCGAAATTGGCAATGCCACGAACAATTATTGCCAAAGAAATTCTAATTTGCTACGATAAGAGTAAACCAGGTACCGCTGCGGATTATTTTTTCAAGTAATACTATAATAGCCCTTTCTGATGCTATTTATATTCCGGTCTCTTGACGGGGCGTATTATAGGAACACCCTTTGCGGCCATATGGGCGTTTTGGCAGTTTTTCACAGTTTTAACTCTTTAAGTCTTACAGTTTTTATCGAATCCTCACAAAACGCACTGGTCATGTTTCTTGACATAGCAAGGAAGCAAAATTCGGTTTCCTGCCAATTTTCACTAAGCGCTCTAGAGTTTTTTTTTTTTTTAATNCGCACGCACGCACGCACGCACGCACGCACGCACGCACGCACGCACGCACGCACGCACGCACGCACGCACGCACGCACGCACGCACGCACGCACGCACGCACGCACGCACGCACGCACGCACGCACGCACGCACGCACGCACGCACGCACGCACACACACACACACACACATTCTGTAGTACGTCTAATTATTGCTTTCTTAACGTGTATTTTTAAAGTTGATTGATAGCATACACTATAGTATATTATATTACGTCGGATAATGTTAATTTTAAATTAACATTGTTAAAAAGCTCGACATTACATGTATTCTCTGCATTTATCAGATTGTTGCAGAAAATGAGAGAAACAATGGACACACTCGTCTGTATGCAAAGGTGGTTAACTTTTCAAACCCTTCGGAAACAAGTTGCAATGGTTTAGACACTTGCTCTCAGAGACGATGCTGCGATCCAAAATATGTCAATTCGTCGTCTGAAAATCCCGTTTGTAACGAGCATGACAAATGTGACATATATTATGCTCTTTGTCTGGGAAGGTGATTTAGTTTATTTAAATGTCTATGTTTTTACTTTTAACAAACTAGTTTAGAAGAATGAATATATTGTATCAAAGAATGCCTTGCCAGATAATTTTTTAAATACAGATTATCGTGACATCGACATTTAAGTATGCGCTTATGTGAAAAAAAAATGATAGCGTTTTGTTATTTTCCATAACTATTTTTTTTTATTACCTTGTTTAGTGTTTAATTCTTATTGTGTAAAGATAATCCAGCAAATGTGTTTCTATGATAGGTCTACTAAATATTTTGTTTTAATTAATAACACGTAAATCACAAAAACTATTTTTGGTAGGAATCTCAAAACTGCTATCAACGAGTGCGATGGAGTTTACATCACGAGCTTTGGCGGGTTCTTTAAAAGAAAACAGACGGATGTCTTTCCCATACAACGGTTGATGGAATGGAAACCGCAGGTAAATGATATGTCTTGACATCAACCTAACACTATTACTTCTTGTATGTAGTTTATTTGTATCGAGTGCACCGATAATTTGCCATAAGGTCATCGCCCTAAGAAGACTTGTAAGTCGAGATACGGGGGAAAGTGCAAGTTACAGGAGGCAACCATTTTTAGAGACGTCCCTGTTGTGTATAGTTCCCGGTGTGGAACACCTAGTAAATAGCACCTCGGTTTAACGTCTTAGGTGACGGACGAGTATTGAGTAAGGGTAGAGCGGGGGTAATTGCAACCTCCGTGTTCTGGCACCAGAGTTTCATCACGAAACCACTTATTACTTGTCATCACAGTTTAAACATATATGCGAAAAAGGGCAGTGGCAAGAACAATTATTGCCAAAAAAAACACTTTTTTGCTAGGATACGAGTTAACCAGGTAGCGCTGAAGATTATTTTTTCAAGTTATATCCCTTCTAGATGCTTTGTATACTTTGGTCTCTTGACGGGACGTATTATGGGCACATCCTTCGCGGCCAGATAAGCGTTTTAGTGGTCGGCACATTCATGTTTCCATTCTTTAAGTCGTACCGTTTTTATCGAATCCTCACCAAACGTTTAGACCTGTTTTTTGACATAACATGAAAGCCAAGTTCAATTTCCTGCCAATTTGCAATAAGCACTCTAAAATAAGTGCCGTCTATTAATACAAAATTTCTTTTAAACCCTACACTTTCTAGTAATAACTTTTCATGCAAACACTTCAACAACAAACACACCATTTTAAAACAGACAATTTAACAATTGTCAATAGGCTGTCATATTTAGTCATTTACATAGCAACTTATATATCCGTGCAACATGTATATCCATTATACAACTTGGGTAAACAATAACAACTTACAATGACCAGCTTATACACCTGTCTACCGGCTGCTATAAGAAATCACAGCAAATTAGTAAACAATGCTCAGTGCTGATGCATACAAGACTCAGTGAAAACAATTAATCCACATTACACCGGGCACAATTAGATTTAAGTTCACATCAATACTATTTATTGATGAAATTTTCTCTAACTTGAATTATGTGCCCTTACTAACATGTTTATGGAATCGCCCGATTTTTTAAAATCTTTAAACAACTGACTAAACGCAGTGAGGACCAGAACAGTTTTCACTGGTATTCTTTTTTTTGCAATTTAGTTTTTAACTTATACATAATCTGCGTCATACAATGTACACACATGTTTGAAAAGTCAGTTGGTTATCTATATCATCACTTGTTAATAATATCAACTGAGCACACTAATTGTAATTGGTATAAAACTTACACAAGCTGTAGTAAAACTGCTCTCACTTAAGTTTATTTAACTCATTTAAAGGTAAATGTCCGGTGTCACGTGTTGCCCAGTGATCTATTATGGTACTTTCAATATGCAGAACGACATACTAATCACTGGGAAATACATAACGCCTTAAACTGGAAGGTAAATACTAATAAATACTCAGTAAGCCGAAATTGTGCCGATTAATTACACAGACAGTTATTATTATACCGATCACATTAATTTATATGTTATAAATTGGTTCTTCTGTAGACAGCCAAATAACTTAAGAAGACATTCATGTACAATACATGACAAATATTTTTGATGAAGAGTATTTTAATCACTTTTTAAACAATAATACTCGCTGAAAATTTACTGGTCTTTACTATTTTAATTCAATTCTTGTAGTTTTTAGCCACTAGCAAAAACTGTGAATGGAACTCTTTTTTTTTACAAATGATAAAAACGCCCGTTATTCCAAGTTTTTTTTTTGAAATTGACATTACTACATGGATGTGGTATGTGTTTAACTCTTATTTTGCCCGGTTTACCGGGTGTTGCTTTTGTTCATTTGCGCGTGTACACGGTATTGCTTGCTACTGAACTGATTATTGGTTACTTATATCCTATGATTTATCGCAGCCAGTGTATGGGGTGTTACATTTTTTAGTTACTAATTGAGAGGATTTTAGTTTGACGCTTCCGCAAATATCATTCATAAGATCACGCGGTGATGTTTGTGATCTTGCATGAAAATAATCCTTTAATGAGACATGCCGATTTCATAACGAAAATTGCTATTTTATAAATAAATATATTCTAAAACAATTGGAATCATCAAGAAAAATTGCAAAAAACATTTTGATACTAAAAAAAACGATATTTTGTTTGCCGTAGACCGCTCGGGTATTTCCGACACCTATTTTGGTGATGACGTCAACTTGACACAACGCGCATGACACGGAAACTCGTCCATTGTTTTTTCAGCGATCGAAATTGTACGAGGTGCATTGAATTAACTATAAAACAAAGCCCTAAAAAGCTTTTGACGAGCCTAAATGTTTCGTAGCACATCCGGGATCCGTGTTTTGTTGTACAAGTACGTCCTTTGTCGCGCAAATTACTAAATACATGCCCACTGGGAAATAGTTGTCTGTCTTTAGTTGATTTGTATGTCAGTGTTTTAAATGTTTGCATACACGGAACAAAGCGAGGGTTTATCGAACATACATTCAATTAATTTCCCGGATAAAAGCTAGAGTCTGATCCTTTATTTATAAACTCCTTAAATAGTGCAGCTTATTTACAGATGAAACCTTACAGGAAATAAGGTGGGCGTGATCTGAAAAGCACAGAAAAGGAACACTATTTGACTAAATCTCGTTCTTACTGAAACATGTTTAAATATCTTAAAGGGACTGTTAACCACGAATGACGAAAAAAGAAAAGTTCTAAAATACCGTATTTTTTTTTACAATTATTAGTTTATATTGATTAAAATATCACTACTGGTATATACAATTACTTGAAAAAAATCTTTTATTTTTACTTTATTTTTGTATTTATTTATTTTTACTGGGTATGCATACCCAGTAAAAATAAATAAATACAAATATACATGATTCATCGTCACGTGGTAAACCCAGGAATGCAAATTGTGTATGCGTAATGAATTGTATATATTTTATATATAAAATGATCAATCTACTTGCGTTATTTATAGTTTGTATATCGTTATGTCACCTATTTTCGCGATTTCACACCGCGAAATTTTATTACCGAATATACTGAAAATATGAAATTTTTTCAAGTAATGTAATATACCAGTCGTGCTATTTTAATCATTATAAACTGATAATTGTAAGAAATACGGTATTTTAGAACTTTTCTTTTTTCGTCATTCGTGGTTAACAGTCCCTTTAATTAGTAAGGGACTATGTCTATCTCTATCAATGGGCAGTTTCTAACCATATGTTAAACTTGAAAGTAAATTTATAGTTTATCTAGACAAATAATAAAACAATCGCATCTTAATAGACACTATGGTGAAATTGTCCAAACACGTTTTGAAAGCATGAAAGTACACACTGCCTTTAAAAAGCATAATATCACTACATATTCGCATTTAGTTGTACACAAGAGTTTATGTCTAAATCTAGATAAGGAAAATGTGAATTGCATCTCAAGACAGTTAAGCGTGTCTTACAAAAACCAGTATACACGCGAAAAAAACCTTTCAATCCATAGTACACTAACTATTGATAAAATACAATAACTTATACACGAGCATGCAAACATCCTACACGAGTTTTATATTTTTAAGACATAGACTACACACAATAAAACACACGATTATGAAGTATACGAAATTTGCGGAAAATAATATTTATACTTTTCATACTCCATCGGTTGATTGCCATTTTTCGGTACAGGTTTCGATTTGTCAATTTTTAACAGAGTCAAACGAGGAGTTGCATATTTGTTTTCAGTGAGCGTTTAAAGTTAAGCTTCTCATTATCTAGTGTTGATTTATTATATTAGCCGAAGTTAGAATATACGTGGTCTTTGCAGATGAATAAGCACTTTTAAATCCATGTTTGACGTTCGTTGAAATGGAGATTAACATGTTATTTCTTGAAAATGGGGTCACGTCTTACCCAGTGATAATGGATAAATACCTCTGCCTGAACGGAACATATAAACACCTATTTATGAAGCAATTTTGTTATTACATGTAACTACCATATGCAAGTCTTTTAAACGTATTTTAAGGAAACACACATCACAATTTTGGCATTGGATGCAGACGGCAAAAACGAAACAGAACATGAACTCATCGATGTGTACACTGTTAACCAAGTTGTTCCACTGGAAAGGAGTTTTTGGGCTGGATCTTTTGTGGATATACAATTATGTACACGTTTTACTTGGTAAGTTTTAATCAACATGAGAATGCAAATTCCGGTATTTAAATACGTTCTTCTGTAGACATAAAGAAGACATGCGCGCGTTTGTTTGTTAGTGTGAGTCGTATAATATTGTTGTGCATGTGCATTATGGAATGTCGAAAGATATTGGCACACATGATTATCATGTCACGTGTCGCGTGTAGCAACCATGTCACTAGCTTCAAGGTCAAAGTCACAGACAACACATGGAGTGTTTGCATATTCCAAACAAAATTGGCACGAAGGGTCGTCATATCAAGACAACGTATCGCGTGCAGCAAACATGTCGCTTCTGGGTGCATTATGGGTAATACATTGGCAGAAATAACCATAATAGCTGTCGAATGTTTCGTGTAAAATAACAATGTCGGTCGCTTACAATCAAGGTCATAGTTGACACTCGAATTTAGTGCATATTCCGTATATGGTAATAGTGATAATATATGCTAATGTGACAGTAAGTTCAATTTTTGATTAAAGTGCAGCGGCAAATATCAAGGAGACATGCTGTATGTAATTAATATGGTGGCTGCTTAAATGCAAATGTCATATATGTGAAATATGCTTTATGTGTGGTAAAAATAACAATGGTCTGGAACGTTATACTGTATGAACTGTTCACATATTGTGTGGTACACATATGTGTCCTGTGAAATATAGCGGAAGTATCCGGGTCCTTAAGACACATTTCTAGTTTTAAGGTATTTTAATCCAAGTGTTAAAAGCTAAACATATTAATATAGTGTATACTTGATGCACCATAATTATGTTTGTTCTTTTATAGCAAATGTAAAGTTTTGCTATGCATCTGTTTCTCTACACTTAATTTAAAATGCCTTTTGGTTGCCTGCATTTGCAATAAGAAGATATTCCAAAGTCTCTTTGATGATACCAAATAGAATTGTGTCGTTTACAATTTTCAGCATCCATGTACAGTTGAAGGTATTTTGCGAGTCTTACTACTACGGTCCTAGCTGTAATACTACAGTACAGCTAGACAACTATCATTCTATTGGAAGGAACATGACGCCTGATCTAGACTGTCATGGAGATGGTATAATTATAAATGCTTTTTAACATGCTTTCATTATAGAATTATCCATGGTTATAAGGAAACTGTTAAAACTAGAACTTAAGAACACCGTATAGTTGCCTCTTACTTGCTGGGTATGCAAAAGCTGAACTTTAACTATTAATTATATGTTGTTTTTTTGTGAAATGAAAGGAAGTTCTGTGATATACATGAAGACAGATGAACCTTATTTACGCCCACCATCCGTTCTGAAAGAGCAATTGTATTTGTTTCTTGCTGGCGAAGTGTGTCATCCATCAACTTCAAACATTCATGTTGACCTAGGTGATGTTAGATATGACCATGAAAGGTACGTATTACTTTATACAAATGTGTGAAATATTTGTTAAATATGTCATTACATGGTTAACATATGGTCGAAATAAAACATGCATGTGCTGATTATTACTATTTTTCGCAAAGTTTGCTTAGGCATATATGATCAACATGTAAAATTGTCCTTCATTAATGGTTCTCATGGTAGTTTTTTACTTCAAATTATGGAGGTTTTGTCATGTAATTAAGCTTGTTGTATCCATATATGTTAATGTCATAAATATGATTTTTATATACTTGTTACGTGTCACGTACCTTAAATTTATTACACACTCCATTCAACATATGCACTCCAAAATGAATATATTTATATTTATAAATATAATGTACATTAGTACAATAATAAGATTTAATTATTGTTTATCACGTCATGAAATGTATTGGTGCTTCAGTTCAACTCTTCGTGTTGTTTTTATGGGAGCGTGTCACTCCGAAAACATCAGTATACAGTACGTCAACGCGAAGGTCATTCAAGCCTTGGGATTCACGACAAGCAAAGAACTTTCATCCTATTTTGATGCAAATATAATTCGAACAGATTTAAGTCTGCTGGATTTCGATGTATGTTTTTATTTATTGTGAAACGTTTGACAATAAAAATTTAACGTGTAAGTGTGAATGCATACGTGTTAGGCTATACACAAAATGACAAAGTCTTTGATAAATTTATTTATTAAATATGGAAGAAAGTTTCCGCCAGTCCATTTATTTTGCTAAATAACAATTGCATAATGCTTAATGACAATTGTAAACTGCCTATTGAAAACTCCGTGTTGACATATAACAATTGCATGTTGGTATATGACGAATGCGTTTTGCATTGTGCTATTCGTTACCAACAACAATACAATGTAATGAAGCAGAATTCAAATGAAAATTATAATTTGTCAACATGGAGTTGTCAAAAAGCAATATGCAATTTTTATTTATCAACATTCATGTGCAGGCGGATAAACCATTCCATAGTTAAATATAATCGTTGCGTGTTAGAGAATTCTTCGAAAGAACAAAATGAACGTGTACTAGCACATTGTAATTTCGCTATTTTATTTTATGAAATACTAGTTCTTTAGACGAAGTTAATATGTAACGAACATGGTATTAAATTTCAGGTTACACAATTGCTTCTATTAAAATTCTTCATATATTCCAATCCTGAAAGTCGAATGTTACAACTTGGGGCATGGAAAGGTGGCGATAACAGTTCTTGTCCACTAGAAGGATGCATACCAAGTTTTACATTTACATACAACTCCAGGTAAATAATTTCGCAGGCAAACACGCCTTCAATAATGCGCAGTTTAAAATTGCATGTATTAATTAATCAATGAATTATTAACTTTGCACGTGTAGGTAATTCGTTACCTAAAACCGATTTAATAATTACATGTTTTCTCAATAAATATTGACGCACGCGTTAACTCTTTTATGTGTTTTGTCGTGTATCGATATATTTAAGTTGCTCTTTTTATCTTATTTGCCTTAAAACATGGTGTTTCAGGAAACTGGCTTCTTTTCAAACAAACATTAGCGCAAAAGAAATGTATTCCTGCTTCGATTCTTTCCGCAGTCGCCTACAATTGGGAACCGGCAACCCCACAGTGATAGACACACGATGGGTTTGTTAATTTTACATCATGTGACAAAATATGTACAAAACATATAAGAATATAAGTTACTTTTATTTACGATATATCATCACTAAATGTATTTCCTCATTCTGAATGTATTGCAGAACGCTTCTGAAAACCTGACGCTATTTATACGCCATTCAGACCATGGAAATACTCTTATAGCACATTTCGCTGATATACTCGGATTTCACAATCAAGAAAACACACCATACACCGCACGTAAAGGATCTTTAGCTCGTCGTTTAGAGTTGTTCTTTCCACGAACAAAAGTGAGGTAAGCAAGGAATAGCAAAGATATTCCGTCCGACTGAATCATTTATACCACTTAGTCTTTGAATAAAAGCATTGAACAATAAGTTTTCAATTTGTACACGATACTTCTACTACTGCTACTGCTACTGCTGCTGCTACTACTGCTGCTGCTACTGCTGCTACTGCTACTGCTGCTGCTACTGCTACTCCTGCTGCTACTGCTTCTGCTACTGCCGCTGCTGCTACTGCTACTGCTGCTGCTGCTGCTGCTGCTGCTGCCGCGTCTGCTACTGCTTCTGCTGCTGCTGCTTCTGTTACTGCTACTGCTGCTGCTTCTGCTACTGCTACTTCTACTGCTTCTGCTTCTGTTGCTGCTGCTTCTGCTACTGCTACTGCTGCTGCTGCTTCTGCTACTACTATTACTGCTGCTACTGATACTGCTTCTGCTACTGATACTGCTACTGATACTGATAATGATGATGATAATGATAATGATTATGATTATGATTATGATCATGATGATGTTGATGTTGATTATGATGATGATGATGATGATGATGATGATGATGATGATGATGATGATGCTGATGATGATGTTGATGATGATGATGATGATGATGATGATGATGATGATGATAATAATAAATAAATAAATAATAATAACAATAATAATAATTAATATAATACTTAACATAATAATAATACTAATAATGATGATGATGTTAATAATGGTAATAATAACAACAATATTAATACTATTAATAAAAATAAATAGGATAATGAAGATTATGATGTTGATGATACTGATGATAATTATGATGATGATGATGATGATGCTAATGGTTAGTTTTATCTCTTTCAGCGTTATCTTCGATATTTTATTATGGTGCGCGGACGGATATTACGGAAAAGACTGCAAATTACCAGGTATATTATGAACATTAGACGTTATAGAATTGTGTATATAAGAAACATAATTATATAGGAAACTATCGTTGAGTTCTTTTATATACTCCCTTAAATACTGGCAACTATTGAAGAAAGAATTAACAATATTGTATGCAAGAAAGTTGATAAATCAATTCAGGTTTTGTGTAACTTATCGTGAATTCATAATCATTTTTGTAAAAAATATAATTACACAAATTTGCAACGTTTTTGGTTTATAAGACTTTAACGAAATGTGTTATCGATATAACTTAAGTTCCCAGATAGCAACTTCTACAGATGAACGTTCATCGTCGTATTAAATATATAACTGTAATGTTATGTGCGTACTGACGTAAATGTCATGACAAAACAAAATTGACCAACACAACATTGGTCGTAATGCGAAGTCCCAATAGTACGTGTTTAACACACTTAGCAACTTGAATGCATTAAATGCATCTTCTTGTAACGATATCAAACGTCGTCATTTGTATTTATGATTCCAAACTATCAATAGATAACTCGTCATACTGCACACACGGCAATTGGAGTGACGGCAAATGTGTATGCGATAGCGGTTATGCTGGACCGACATGCACACATCAAATTGACTACTGCAAACTAGGAGATGTACCAAAAAGATGTCTCAATGGAGGATCTTGCATACCACAATTGGGTTCCTTTACGTGCACATGTTTGGATAGTTTTCAAGGTTCGAACTGTGGAGAACGCAACACCGACAACAATCAGACGATAGAGGGCGTTACAAATGGTACAGTTGGGATGCTCTAAACCATTTTGTCAAAAAGTCGTTATTGTATGTTTATTTTAAACAATGTAGCGTAATATTGGCATTAAATAGGTATACATTGACATAAAACTGAATTAAACAGTTATATAGCACCAATCGTAACCCTAATTTTGTTTGTAAATAACTTTTTGTTTCGGATATATTTGTTACAGTTACCAACAAAAGTAATTGCACAATAAATGAATGTCTTCACAATCCGTGTGTAAATGGAGGTACATGTCATGATGGAGTCAATAATTACACGTGTCACTGTCTGTCAGGATTCAGTGGATATAACTGTAGTGAGAATATAGAAGACTGTCTACCAAATCCATGTGAAAATGGAGGTACATGTCACGATGGAGTAAATAATTACACGTGTCACTGTCTGTCAGGATTCAGTGGACATAACTGTAGTGAGAATATAGAAGACTGTCTACCAAATCCATGTGAAAATGAAGGTACATGTCATGATGGAGTCAATAATTACACGTGTCACTGTCTATCAGGATTCAGTGGATATAACTGTAGTGAGAATATAGAAGACTGTCTACCAAATCCATGTGAAAATGGAGGTACATGTCACGATGGAGTCAATAATTACACGTGTCACTGTCTATCAGGTTTCAGTGGATATAACTGTAGTGAGAATATAGACGACTGTCTACCAAATCCATGTGAAAACGGAGGTACATGTCATGATGGAGTGAATAATTACACGTGTCACTGTCTACCTGGTTTCAGTGGAAATAACTGTAGTGAGAATATAGAAGACTGTCTACCAAATCCATGTGAAAATGGAGGTACATGTCACGATGAAGTCAATAATTACACTTGTCACTGTCTACCAGGTTTCAGTGGACATAACTGTAGTGAGAATATAGAAGACTGTCTACCAAATCCATGTGAAAATGGAGGTACATGTCACGATGGAGTCAATAATTACACGTGTCACTGTCTACCAGGTTTCAGTGGACATAACTGTAGTGAGAATATAGAAGACTGTCTACCAAATCCATGTGAAAATGGAGGTACATGTCACGATGGAGTCAATAATTACACTTGTCACTGTCTACCAGGTTTCAGTGGACATAACTGTAGTGAGAATATAGAAGACTGTCTACCAAATCCATGTGAAAATGGAGGTACATGTCACGATGGAGTCAATAATTACACTTGTCACTGTCTACCAGGTTTCAGTGGACATAACTGTAGTGAGAATATAGAAGACTGTCTACCAAATCCATGTGAAAATGGAGGTACATGTCACGATGGAGTCAATAATTACACTTGTCACTGTCTACCAGGTTTCAGTGGACATAACTGTAGTGAGAATATAGAAGACTGTCTACCAAATCCATGTGAAAATGGAGGTACATGTCACGATGGAGTCAATAATTACACTTGTCACTGTCTACCAGGTTTCAGTGGACATAACTGTAGTGAGAATATAGAAGACTGTCTACCAAATCCATGTGAAAATAGAGGTACATGTCATGATGGAGTCAATAATTACACGTGTCACTGTCTATCAGGTTTCAGTGGATATAACTGTAGTGAGAATATAGACGACTGTCTACCAAATCCATGTGAAAACGGAGGAACATGTCATGATGGAGTGAATAATTACACGTGTCACTGTCTACCTGGTTTCAGTGGAAATAACTGTAGTGAGAATATAGAAGACTGTCTACCAAATCCATGTGAAAATAGAGGTACATGTCAAGATGGAGTCAATAATTACACGTGTCACTGTCTACATGGTTTCAGTGGAAATAACTGTAGTGAGAATATAGAAGACTGTCTACCAAATCCATGTGAAAATGGAGGTACATGTCACGATGAAGTCAATAATTACACTTGTCACTGTCTACCAGGTTTCAGTGGACATAACTGTAGTGAGAATATAGAAGACTGTCTACCAAATCCATGTGAAAATGGAGGTACATGTCACGATGGAGTCAATAATTACACTTGTCACTGTCTACCAGGTTTCAGTGGACATAACTGTAGTGAGAATATAGAAGACTGTCTACCAAATGCATGTGAAAATGGAGGTACATGTCACGATGGAGTCAATAATTACACGTGTCACTGTCTATCAGGTTTCAGTGGATATAACTGTATTGAAAATATAGACGACTGTCTACCAAATCCATGTGACAACGGAGGTACATGTCATGATGGAGTCAATAATTACATGTGTCGATGTCTACCTGGTTTCAGTGGAAATAACTGTAGTGAGAATATAGAAGACTGTCTACCAAATGCATGTGAAAATAGAGGTACATGTCAAGATGGAATCAATAAGTACACGTGTCACTGTCTATCAGGTTTCAGTGGACATAACTGTAGTGAGAAAATAGAAGACTGTGTACCAAATCCATGTGACAATGGAGGTACATGTCACGATGGAGTTAATAATTACACGTGTCAATGTCTACTAGGCTTCAGTGGAAATAACTGCAGCGAAAATATAGAAGACTGTGTACCAAATCCATGTGCAAATGGAGGTACATGTCATGATGGAGTCAATAATTACACGTGTCACTGTCTACTAGGCGTCAGTGGAAAAAACTGCAGCGAGAATATAGAAGACTGTGTAGCAAATCCATGTGCAAATGGAGGTACATGTCATGATGGAGTCAATAATTACATGTGTCACTGTCTACTAGGTTTCAGTGGAAATAACTGTAGTGAGAATATAGAAGACTGTCTACCTAATATATGTGAAAATTGAGGTACATGTCATGATGGAGTCAATACTTACACCTGTCACTGTCTATCAGGCTTCAGTGGACATAACTGTAGTGAGAATATAGAAGACTGTCTACCAAATCCATGTGGAAATGGAGGTACATGTCACGATGGAGTCAATAATTACACTTGTCACTGTCTACCTGGTTTTAGGGGAAATAACTGCAGCGAGAATATAGAAGACTGTCTACCAAATCCATGTGAAAATAGAGGTACATGTCACGATGGGGTCAATAATTACACTTGTCACTGTCTATCCGGTTTCAGTGGACATTACTGTAGTTAGAATTTAGAAGACTGTCTACCAAATCCATGTGTAAATGGAGGTACATGTCAAGATGGAGTCAATAATTACACTTGTCACTGTCTATCAGGTTTCAGTGGATATAACTGTAGTGAGGATATAGACGACTGTTTACCAAATTCATGTGAAAACGGAGGTACATGTCATGATGGAGTCAATAATTACACGTGTCACTGTCTGTCAGGATTCAGTGGAAATAACTGTAGTGAGAATACAGAAGACTGTCTACCAAATCCATGTGAAAATGGAGGTACATGTCACGATGGAGTCAATAATTACACTTGTCACTGTCTACCTGGTTTCAGCGGAAATAACTGCAGCGAGAATATAGAAGACTGTCTACCAAATCCATGTGAAAACGGAGGTAAATGTCAAGATGGAGTCAATAATAACATGTGTCACTGTCTTCTAGGTTTCAGTGGTTATTACTGTAGTGAGAATATAGACGACTGTCTACTTAATCCATGTGGCAATGGTGGTACCTGTCAAGATGGAGTCAATAATCACACGTGTCACTGTCTATCTGATTTCAGTGGATATAACTGTAGTGAGAATATAAACGACTGTCTTCAAAATCCATGTGAAAATAGAGGTACATGTCATGATGGAGTCAATAATTACACGTGTCACTGTCTCTCAGGATTCAGTGGACATAACTGTAGTGAAAATATAGAAGACTGTCTACCAAATCCATGTGAAAACGGAGGTACATGTCAAGATGGAGTCAATAATTATACGTGTGACTGCTTACCAGGTTTCAGTGGATATAACTGTAGTGAGAATATAGACGACTGTCTACCAAATCCATGTGAAAATAGAGGTACATGTCAAGATGGAGTTAATAATTACACGTGTCACTGTCTGTCCGGATTCATTGGACATAACTGTAGTGAGAATATAGAAGACTGTCTACCAAATCCATGTGACAATGGAGGTACATGTCAAGATGGAGTCAATAATTACACATGCCACTGTCTATCAGGCTTCAGTAGACATAACTGTAGTGAGAATATAGAAGACTGTCTACCAAATCCATGTTACAATGGAGGTACATGTCAAGGTGGAGTCAATAATTACACGTGCCACTGTCTACCAGGTTTCAGAGGATATAACTGTAGTGAGAGGTTAGGCGACTGTCTTCCTATTCCATATGCAGATTGTGGTAAGTGAATTTCGTTATATGTAAATGTCAATCATTATAGACATTGGTTAACGGAGTTAGATAGTTATTGTTACAAACACGATTAGTATTACTCGAATTGATGTGGTTATGTTTAAGCATTTTCGAACATGAGGATTCGTGTCAATGTATATGTTTTCCAGGGAATACATATAATGGATCTAACGAGAATGATTCGAATGTCTATGTGAGGAGAATTTGTGATATAATAAACACGTATGTGTTAAAATGTTTGGACGGATCAGCTGAATATTGCCGACTTATTCCACAGCATAAACTAGATTTGGCACATTCCTGTAACCAGTTAATGGCGTGTTTGATAGGCAGCGATGGTACCTGCTTTAAAATAGGTAAATGTATTTTTTACGGCGCAGCTGTCTAACCCAGGTTTTGACCTGTGTTGACGTATGTTACTGTCTTTTGAAATGTTAAAAAAAATCTAGGAAAGAGGCCCTAATGAATAAAAATGTTAGCATAACAAAATGCGTAAACTTAGGAGAATATTACAAGTTTAGTTTTCTCGAAAACTGGTGTCAAGTGATCGCATGAAAAACTGATTGTCTTTCAATTTTGCCTAGTATAGCGCTAATATTGTTCACGGAAGAAAACAAAAACACTCTATTTGTGTCGACATGTTCACACGACACATAAAAAAATGGATGTTATCCTGACCTGTATTTGTGTTGTTCCATAGACAACCTTTCTGTGGTAAACAAAACAAAGTCGCTTTCTTTTGTTTGATGTAAACATTTAAATATTGTGTGAAAATGCGTTTTTTTTTTTGAAACTATAATCATGTCTTTGATCAAACCGAGCATTTATCGTTTCCAAATTTAGTATTCATCTTTTATTATAGACGAAATTGCAAGTTACGTCGCCAATGCAAGAGTTCTTAATTTGAACGCACTGAAAGCAGACCCTCTGTTACATTGTGAGCGCCCCCACTTATCAGTCAGTGAGTTGGCTATTAACGGGTGAGTACAAGTGATACGTTATTTTATACATAAGAAAACACTTATGTCGTGTTTTATTTTTTATTTTTAAAAATGTTCAAAAATATGTGTGAACTTCAAAACAATGTCTACTCTAACTTGTTAGAAGCAGTGATTATAGTGTGTCACGAGAAAAAATATGCGAACACAAATATTTGGTTTGACCAATACAGCAACTGCATGTATACATCGCATATAAGTGTTCTTAATTCGTCTAATGTGAATGATCAACGGTATAAGTTGTGTATTGTCCAATCGAGAATTTGATCATTATATGCCCAAGATATGCTCAAATTGGGATCATGTGTGACGGGGTAATGCTGAACGGGCAACGTCTGGAAGCATTCCTATCCAAACACCCATTCAGCGAGTTGTTTCGGTCTCCAAATACCACCTCTGATGTCAAGCATATAACGGCTGCATCAAACAGTCAGGTAATTCATCATGTATAATGCTTTAAACGTTTTCTTGATACTATACGAATACATAATCAAACAAACTAAAATGCCATCTTCACCATCACGTTGTCGTTTACAAGTGATAGGTAAGCAAGTGACATACGAATATGGCGCACAACAAAACACCAATACTATTGGGTGTATCACATTGGAACGATGAAATATAACAATGTCTTAAATACATTTATGTTAAAAAGAAAATATATTTGTAAAGCACGGATGTATTTGAACGATGACAATTACTTATTAGTTTGTAGTTGCATGCAAACACAAAGGGGTGAATGTTCTTGTGTTTTTGTGAATGTTACATTTAGATCTGGCTGGAGGCCCACGTGATCATGATGGCAGGAATTGGTGCTGGCATTGTGTTTGTTATTATCGGACTAGCAATTGCAATCCATATAATTTACAGGTAGGTAGTATAGCATTTAAGAATAAATATTTAATTGTACTTGACACATGATAATGAATATGTATCTAAAAAGTAAAAGTAATTTTCACGTAGATAGCAGCGCATACCACCTTTTGAATATGAACCTTCATGTGTACCATACTTGACCGATATATATAATTTCAGAGATTTAAAAAATAGTTTCAAACACATCCAATGTTTTCTTAATGNAACAGGACCATGTGTCAGGGTTTTAGATATGTTTTTTTGGTTTGTTGCTTAGTCCTGTGTTTTATGTTTTGTCCTCTATTAATTAATTAATTAATTGTTCATCTTCCCTAAATGAACGAAAATCGAATGGTAACAAGTATTGTTCTCCTGACACTGTTTCTCTAATTGTATTGTCCATTTACCTACCGTTGACCGAATGTTTTAATATGTTTTAATATGAAATTGAGACATTGAATCACGATGGAATATTATTGATGATTTTATTTTGGAAGAAGTATAACATGTGATATCCAACTAATCTATATTCATTTTGCACGTATTTTGATAACTGTGTTACATGCTCAAATTCAAATTTGACTAACACTGAATGTTGTAAAAGAAATATATTATATATTATATATCGGTGTTGTATACGTTGCTAGTATTTTTTTAAGCAAGTGCAGCTTGATCTGTGTTTGGGTAGTAAATTGGTCTTGCAATTTTTTGTTATTGCATTGGGGTAAAAGAAGTTATCAAATGAACTGTTAATGTGTGCCTTTTATATATATGAGTCATCTGCGTGTTGTTATAGGGGTATAGCTTACGATAACAACTTATTTATAATTAAGCGGTACTGGGTAATGTTTTTGGGAAAAAGATATGCCCGTTTGGGTGAATACCTCCATCAGTGGATTGTCTTTATTTTTTTGATTATATAAAAATATTATAATAGAACACAAACATAATATAACTTCAGTTTACCTTTTAAAAAAGTGTACTCATGCTTATACCAACTTATTACCTATTTATATTTTAGATGTGGCATGTTTGTCATGTAAATACGTGAGTTTATGCCGTGTACATTTTAATTTTAGGCTGCTTCTTCTGTGCTTGTCAACGTCATAAATTTATGATATTGCTTTATTTGATATATTTTGGAAAAGATAAATTGTAAACAACAAAGTTGAGTTACGTATTACTTTTAAAAGCGTGTTTCAATTACCTTCTGTAAAATGATTTAGATTCAAATCAGTAACTTTGAATATATACTTACTGTAACACTGAGGGTTGCATCTCAAATACTGACCCAACACAACGAACATGAAATAACAGTTTGCAACAAATATACATTTACGTATGTTTATATAATTTTCATAAAGTATGATGGCACTTATAAGCGTGTTGTAGTTGTTTATGGTTTTACTAAACCCGCTTGATCAGATGATGTTCTAGTTCACAATGTCATTTTTTAGGTATGTCATTTTGCGAAGAAAACATGATATCATATTTGTTCATGTAACTTTCCAACGTGGTTCGAATATATCAAATACATATATAAATATTAAAACTCCATAAAAGTATTAGGAGATCAATTTTTGTTTACTCTACTAGTCTTATATAAAGGTCAAGTGATAAATTGTCAAACAGAATAAAAAAATCAAACGAAAATGTAACAGTAAATGTACCAACTTGTACCAAATTAAACATTTAAGTCTGGGTATCGTGCTTGTTGATCATAAGATTAAAAACAATGAGTTGAAGAGCAGGCAACATTTATTTGGCAATTTTTGGATCATTAAAGAACCATTTTCCATGTATGTTACAGGCGATATGATTATCGTGCTTGGTCGACATTTAATACCTACATTCATTGTGTTTGATTTCGATACGATTACAACGTTTTACGTTAAAGGACGGACAATCTCAATTTGAACAATATGGAAATGCAAAGGCCAGAGGTCATAAGTGCTTCATGTGCTTTGGCCGGGACGTAATGTCCACCATGATCACTAAGTTGCTGGATGATCCGGTTTATACTTTTTGATTAAAATTTAAGCGTCCACGGATGCTAACTTCTATGTTGATGGTATGTAAAAAAACAAATACAAGATTAACTTGTTTATATTAAGTATACGTCATGAATGAAACCGACCTGCACAAATACCGTCACATTAGGTTATGTCATTTTTGGCGCACTTTTCAAATAGAAAAATAAATATATTAAGAATTTTATACATTAACTTAAAGGTCAATTTCAGAGAAAATCCAAAGTCAATATATTTAACGCTATTTACATTCAAATATGATTAAATTATCGGGTAAATGATGTTTTAGTGTTGTGTTTAACATAAAAAAGATGAGTTTGTTGAATTTTATGATCGTAACTCGCAAAGCGTTGATTCGCTTATCTCCCCTGTTCTCCCCTGCTGTGTGACGTCACACATGAACAAGGATTTTCGCGTGCGCTAAGAAGATAAGCGATAGTTCAGAATTCGGGTTTTTATTTGTCTGTTTTTATTGATATTTTCGTTATTTACTTTTTTCACTGGTTAAGCACAGTTATAGGGAAAATTGTTATCTGTGAGGCCTTTGGCTGTAAATCACGTTCTGGCAAAGATAATGTGATTTTTTTTCCAGTTTCCATGTTTCCAAACACAAACTGTTTTCTCCAAATAAAAACCGACGCGTCTGTTTCTGCCTCGGCATCGATCCGCAGAATCACCCGAGTATAAATATGTACAAATATTGATTTTATAATATAAACAATGTTAAATAACTTTCAAATGAACGAAAATTAGAAACAGATACAGATAATACGCTGATATATTTACTTATGCGCGATTGTGTTAACATTTCGTCAGCTTCTCTGCATACTTCATACAATTACCATCGGATGTCATCTGTCAAAACAATGATTATTCCGTATATGGCCGATTTCCGTTTTTAACATCAAATTCTGGTAAAGATTGACGAAAACAGTGCTCAAATTCATAAACACAAACTCCAGTTTGTCTAAAGTTTCAAACGAATTTCCGCATAATATTATGTTTCTTTTTAAAGATTTGATGAAATTTCTGTTAAAAGTTTCGTAGTGAATTTTTACTTAAGTACCGGGGAATCTCGCGAATTATTTGCCATTGACAATTCCTTTCAATATAATAAAAACCAAGCATGCTGTATCGTTATCGTTACACTCTTTTTGTTCATTCATTATTGAAACAATTATTGTACTGTACACTGATTGCACAAAATAAAGCATTGTGTACAATTCATATTCTTTTGCTACGACCAATAAACAACTTAATGTATATTTAGATATCATAACATGTACAAGTCATTTTCTGTATTTAAACATTTGTTTTTTATTTAAATTGTCAAAATTATTTATAGTTTGTGTCGTCTGTGTATGGTGTATGTTGCTTGGTTCTCATTTGTTTTTGAAATTCTTTTGAAAATAAATATTGTTATTTTATAATGTTTTAAGCAAGTCTCGTTTCCGAGATCATATATGGTAATTCATTGTGTGAGATACTTCGATATGTTAACCGACCTATACAGTTATTGTTTTGACAGACGACACATGCTTATCTAAAGTTAGTGTTTCGTAATACACAGGATATTGGATGTTCAGGGCTTGATTGGGCAATAAAACAAAGACGCAGTCGGCGGTTTTCGGTAGAACGTTTGTACTGACCAACATAATATTTAATAGTGCACGTGCTTATCTTACATTTAGGAATCAAAAACACGGGTCGTAGCCACTGTGTGCTTGTTTGGGCCATAAAACACAATCCAGATGGCTATTTTCAGTAGCACACGTGTTCAGAAACTAACAAGTTCGAGGAATATATCACAGAGATTATGATCTGATAATTGCATGGAGTCTGAACTGAAACAAAATGCCGATAAATCAAAATGGGCACCGCCTTATGTTTCAATATAAAATTTGACATGTAGACATATAATTATGATGCAATTATTACATTCAATTATTGGTTCGCCATGGCTTCAAACTGAGAAAAGCTTAATCATCACGCAATAATCACTCCTCATTGTCTTATTAATTTTAGTATTGTACCACATAATATAGACCGTAACGAAAAAGATACCCTGTGTTTGTTTTGAAATTAATTAAGAGAAAATTTCCATTTCATATTATTCGTGATATAATTGTGTTTAAAAGACCAACGACACTTTTAACCGAAATCAACGGATCTAAAAGTTTAATAATTAATACATGCACTCTTTCCATGCGTTTAGCGAGATGATTTACATAACTGCATAATTGTCGCGCCAAAGGAACTGATCAGAAGAAAAAAAAGGAAAAGAATATTTGACGCTAGATTTTGTAAACGTCGCGTTAACATAAAACAATCAAAAGTGTGTGTTCGGATAACACATTGGTGTTCTTATTGGGGAAATTCAACAAAACATTTATATTTGTATTATATTTGTAATGAATTCAATATTAATTTGTTAAAACGCTTTCCGTGTCGAAACACTATTTTAATAATATAATGCATGAAAAGCACGATTTCCAGGAGATTACACCCGGTTGCTATCATCAGTCTCTTAAGTAACTGACAACGAAATCACGCAGGGGAGTACACATAATGATTAGTGTGGTACGTATGACAAAGTCATAAAACTGCAATAAACAAATTAAATAATCGCTTGATAGTGACATGGGGGTCATTCAGAGGCAATAAAATTACCGCCAATGATTATCACTCGCACATTTTTTTTTGCAAAAACTAGGATATTCTTTTTTTCATTTTTGACTATAAATAAGAACATTTGAAAAAAGTCGCGTCTTTCACCCCGAAAAATACGGTAGTGTGGTTTCTGTCGTCTGAAATTTGTATTGAACTTTACATTTGCATTATGCATAAGTGGAAAAGATTACGAACTAGAACAAACATGTGCGATGAACAGTTAGAGCATCGATGTAATTACATCGATTGGTGCAAATGATTAGAATTATTGTTATAAGTTAAGTTATGTGTTACAATAATACGATTTCTTTCACTTGCATTTATTTACAAAGAAAGAATACAATAATTTGCATAGATGATGAAAAATCTAATAATGAACATTTCAGGGCTTTTTCCAGCCATTTTGGAAAAGGAGTCTGATATAATCGGGATTTTTCAAATCGATAAAATGGCGTGTACTGTACATAAACGGTCTAATTTCATGCAGTTCATCTTCATAATGACCAGATTCGTCAAAAAAGTCAATAATTTTACATAAAAGTATTGATGTAATAGCAATGAAGTTGATCGTCTCGGCATAATAACGCATGTTAAAAATAGCGGATGTACATGTCTGACGTCACAGCAAGGGAGGTAAGTCAGTCCAACTTTTAGAAAACGGTACGTTATTGGACGAGTTACCTGGTGATTTATGGCATAAGGCGTAACGTCTAATTGTTGCAAATAAAGTTATTCCGCATCTCAAACAATTATCTTTAATATTATAAAGTTTCCAAAAGTGTTAAAATTGACCTTTAAATAAATTGTGCTAAATTGTGCAGTGACTAA
This sequence comes from Dreissena rostriformis, assembly GCA_007657795.1. Classification (NCBI taxonomy): domain Eukaryota; kingdom Metazoa; phylum Mollusca; class Bivalvia; order Myida; family Dreissenidae; genus Dreissena; species Dreissena rostriformis. The sequence goes on from VMBQ01001741.1 coordinate 48,821, forward strand.
GCGGTAAAGGTGTTTAATAACTGGGTTACAACACGTCTATGGTGTACCATGGACACATTTAGGCGCACTTCCTGAGGCATTTAGCCCTCGAAGGCGCGCCAATATGAATACTTTGCACATCATGGACGTGTACGATTATACAAATGTTGATGTGCCAAAAACTGGTGGCAAAAGCAGTCCTTGATTGATGTCAACGCTGAACATTTCAACTCATAAAACTTATTTGTAATGCTATACATAAAACAATGTACGTATACTCAAATCTTTAACCATCAAGACCTTAGCGATTTGTAGATCAAATTTAAGAATAAAGAATTTACAAATGATAAGAATAAAGATTTAACTAAATATACATGTTTATATTTGGCGAGATATATGCCTTAACAGTGTTATGGAAAAGCATTGTATTATACTGGATATCAATTTACATGAGAAGGAACACATCAATAAAGAGATAAAAAAAGGTATCGGTTGAATGGTCAAATTAACTTGTTCTATTTTAACAGTATGGTGAATGTGTAAAACAAGTATACCAGTCGATTTAAAAAAGCGGAAATCAAATGATAAATATGTTTGGCTTGGGCTGTCGTGAACCAAAGCTCGTTAATGCAGGTTATGAAGGACCGATCCCATAATTGTTAACGCCTTGTTTGATGTCGGAATATATGACATCACATCTAATGGCCTCTATTACATGCCTGACAAAGCACGAATATTACGTGGAGTTGGGAGAATTTGAAAAATAGGAAATCATAGGATTGGTCGGACATTTAACCATAGTCAAATATCCTGCTGTTGCAACTGAGCCTTCAAATTGTTCGTTTATGCTTTAATTACTTCTGTCTTTGATGCAGTGTCATTGGGACTTTTCTGCACATATCATTATGGACTGACAATACACGTTATTAAATGTTGGCTTGACAAAAAATACACTGTTTCTTTGTAGTTTTGTATTATGTAAACAATGCAGTTGTAAATCGTGTGCTAAACAATAAACTGATACACACCAAGTACATTTAAATTAAAACGAAGATAATACTGAATATGTAATCGATCGTAATCTACGTTCAGTTAGATTTATTAAATGCAATAAATAAGATACTATTACAGAGGAACTTTTATATTGTTATGATAATAATGAAACGGAGACACCTGGTGGTATAGGCACATACTTGATTTGTTTATTATTAATAAATTGCACACGGAAACGAGACTCAATACTAAGTCATATCTATGATTATGTCGGAAAAAAAACATGAATGTACGCATGTTCACGTGATGGTCAATAGCTTTATATACTTTTATCACTCCACCAGAAATACTTTTTCACTAAATGGCGGAACAGAATAATATTCGTTTATAACGGCAGCACATAAAACCACAATATAATAAACAAAAACACACGTTTCGAATGGAATGCCTGGCTATCTTACGACCTATTGTTATACAATGTAATTATGTATATTGAAAAAAAACTGTCATTGATTGATGGTAACGTTTTTCATTTCATCATTTGTTTTACAAGCTTCTTGCATGTGGTGTTAATGGAAGTTTGAGTGTAAACAAATATCACATAATTACGTTTAAACCGATCGATGTGTGGCCCAAATTAAGGTATACGCAGTTTGTATATCAAACAATTCAATTTAGCTGTTCTATGGGTTTTACAGTGAGATAAATTGCCTGTGAGAAAATGTTATTGAATATAATTGCTTGATTTTTCAAACTATTTTAGGAGAAGGAATTCGTCGATATCGAAATAAGGAAGAAAAACACATTTATTTATGACCATATGTATTACTTTGAGAGTCCACTTAAAATAAACACTCATATCGCTCAAATCTCTATCGTTAAACGAGTTTTGCAGAATTTACGCCATGCTGTAAAAGAACTATTTATCTTCCGTGTAAAGATAAAGTTTAACTGTAGAAAATACTCAAAATCATATGTCGTAGGCCTATCGATCATGTATCTAAATGAAGCCTCACATATCAAATATTAAACATCGATACAAAAATTAATATAAATTCGCTTCATCTTTTTCTCGATCACTTGGAGTCCGGAAGCAAGAATGAAACTGTTGGTCTTTTGTAACACCTCTGGTTCTCCATACAGCTTCTCCTGCAGACTCAGACTGTTCGGGCCATACATTTTCCCTCAGTTGAAATTTTCCAAGAATAACTGTTATATGTGTCGAGCCACTTTGAAAACGGCACAAGCATATCTTGTGCTTGTGATGGTTTAGCCTATTGTGCTCGTATGATCGTAAAAGTTTTCAAAAATAGTGTAGACAATTTCAAAAATATTTCGTTTGTACAGGCGAAACCCCACTTATGCTAAAAAGGCATGTACAGTTTTGGAAAATCCCCACTTTCTGTGAATTATTGTTCATGTTTGCATCTGCAACAATTATGAGTAAACATGCCGGTATCGGCATAATGCTTAGAGTAACTATGTAGTCATGCATTTGAATCAAGTTAACAACATTTCATTTTTGGTGCCATTTATATATAACAACACTTACAAGGAATGTACATTTTTTATTTTATTTCACACGTTCATATTTTTGTGTTTGTTTAATATTGAGAAAATACAATGAACGAATCAAACTTAGTTACACATAATTACACATTTAAATTCATGAAATACACGTGATTCATATGTATTATATAATTGATTATAATCAAGGTTCGTTTATGTTTACTGACCTGTTATAATTAAGCAACCGAGGAATGTTTTTTTTTAGGTTTTTCTCCTTGGTCCAAAGCTAATTATATACCTACGTGTACAAACACCTGCATGCATACCTAATCTTTTTTTTGTAAACGTAAAAAAATGTTACTTTACATTCAATAGGCACATGTTAACTTGATTTATATTTGTTTTCAGTTGTATTTATAATCGCAACGATGCTTCGCATTAACTGTTCCAGGGCGATTAGACCAACCACAACCATGTTATTATTTTGTGTAAAGATTCGCATGTATTGAATAAGAGAAGCGTACGGAAACGAGGATTCCTCTCTTGAATCTATAATTTGAGTTTTCCTACTGTTGTCAGAAATCATAATTTGTACACATCATGTGTTGTTCTGAAGACCGTCAGTAGTTGAAATGACGAAGATAAAGCGTCAAAATTAGTTCGTTTTCAATTAAAAAAATCTGCATTTGTAGCATAAAAGCAACTTAACAATCATAAATATAGATGCATAAACTCGCTTTATCATTTTTATTTTATGATACGAGTTGTTTCATAAACAAAATGTCAGGCAATCTAAAGAAAAGGTAACCAAAGAAATGTGTAAAATGAGATATTTTACGTGTGTCAAATGCGAATATGTGTTACTGTGTTAACGGTCGCATCAACACATATAACGTTTATTTCACTGAAGACATGTTTTCTTTTAAGAAATTTAAATGATAATTTGTTGCCAACGATTTGTAGGAAATAATAAACAACAATTTACTTCAGACAAAAATCATTTTAGAATAATAAGTGACGAATGTTTTAAAACAGATAGAGTTGAGAAATAAGGTATGTTGTTTGTAATATGAATGGGACATGAATTGTAAACGGTAATTATATAATCATAGATAACAAGATAATATTATGATAACCAATCCAATAAGAAACGTCCGATTTCAAAACAAAATACGTATCTAAGATTATCCCCTGAAATAACAATGACTGTATTTTTAACACTTCTTTGTGTTGCATATTATTATATTGTTATAATTAATAATTTATTTTTATTTTAAAGGGACAACATGTTTATAAAAAACAAAAGTATTCAGAATGACAAATATCAACAACAACGAAGAAATCACTTGTGTTACATACATTCTGTATTTTACCACAATAAACAATCTTTAACTTTCACATTTAAAGGATTTCGAACTTCATCATACTAACTAATGAACATAAAATGATATTTAAGATTCTGTTTTGAAGACTGTTTCGTCTCTTACAGACATATTCGCACAGTTTCGTCCATTATGTCCGAAAAGTGTAAATTCTACAACTAAAGCTAAAGCTCATAGCAAATTTATCTGTTGTCTATCAAAGAAAATATTCGAACCCACTATACTCTGATTAGCGATCTTAACAGCAAATCTGTAGGCTTAATAGACTTGTACATTTGTATTTTCAGACCAATATCTCAACGTCATTTACGTGAAAATCACTTGAAAAAGTATCCACGGACAGGGTTGCAAACAAGTACTATTTTTGATATCGATACGTTTTCATTAGCAACACATTGTGTACAGCTTCTGTATAATGAGTGATATTTCTATTTATTTTTTTAATATATATGTTATCGATTTGGAATCAGTGACATATTTTTAGAAAATATGCACTTGATTTAGGGAATAGGTCCCTTTTATCGTACACATTGTCTTATCAATAAAATGTCAACTAAATACAAGCAAACCCTCACAAATCGGTAGTTGAAGAAACCGTCAATAAAACAAAAACAAAACTCGTAGTTATTACATAAAAGACGGTAATAGCATTTGAACAAGAATATTTAGTATAGGAAGAATAAGTGGTTGAAGTTAATGTGATACATGGCGATAATCTATTATTGTATAATAATACTATGTAATTTATATCAAAATCTAGTTGAAAGCAATTATTGATATATATCATATTGGTTTCAGATATCATAGGAATATCACATTGGAAAAATGGCTGATATACACACAAAATGCTATGCTTCGCGCTTCACTGTAATGCCGCTCGGCGGAACTGTATCTTGTGACGTCATTGTTTCAATGGAGACCGCTTTGGAATGTTCTTTTTGTTCTAATTTATTTTAATAAACATGATCCTATTAACTTTGATTAATAACATTAATTCCATAAATCGCATATCCACCATTAATTGCTGCTTTATTACTTAACGTTGTACTAGATTACTTATACAATCGTTAAAAGGAACCATATCTTTATAGCGATATATTTTTGTATTGAACCGCCGTCCTCGGATGTGTGGCTTATCGCTTTACCAAGTTAGCCGGTCCGCTAAAAACGATCGGACATAAGCCTGTTCAATTTTCCAAATCGAGTTAGTCATTTTGCTATGTATTGTAAATATACATTTCACACAAATGATGTTTGTACGAGGGGTGTTCCAGAAGTTCGTGGATTTTCTTCATACCTCATTCGTTTGTTGGCAAAAGTCAATGAAATGTACATATTATACAAACTAATTGTCACTTTATATATAAGCTTAAAATGCATGAATTCCATAAAGCGTGATTGAAACGCGTTGTCGTAGAGAATGAATTTATGGCAAATTTCACGTGACATAACGTCACATATCTACGTCACACGCAGGTTGAATATTCAAAGTTGTTTACATCATTCTCAGCTGTAACACCGCGAAGGTAAAGTGACAGTAGTTAACGTCACGAAATCGTGACGTGACGTCAGTGAGTCGACAACTTTAAACTACGCAAGGCGATTAAGTTTTGTCACTCATTGGGCTACACACCGACCAAAACTTTTAAAGGAGTTGAAAAGTCGAAACAAATCAACTGTTCAAGATCGTTGGTATTCAAATGGCACGAGAGATATAGAAAGGGACGCGAATCTGTAGAAGATGATGACCGAAGTGGTAGACCGGCGCACGTTAAACAAACCATGACGGACAAAGTTAGATACTTGATTAAAACAGATAGGCGTTTAGCGGTGCGATATATCGCGGAAGAGCTTGGAATTGGCACTACAACGGTTTACAGAATACTAACCAAGGATTTGAAAATGTATCATATTTAGCTGATTTGTTTAAATGAACGCATTGTGAAAGTAAAAAACAAGATTACTAAAAATGAGCTTCAACATGAAAAATTTGAAAACTGCTGTTTCATGAAATGCAAAAAACAAAATCGATTCGAAGAAAGGGTTGACTCAACTTTCAAAAACTGTTAAATAATTTGGTTTCGTTAGCATGAAATTTCGCGGTTTTAAAAATGACTTTCGTGGATACGTGATTTCGCTGATTTCTAATTTTGGGAAAAAAGAGGAATTTGCGTCGGTCAATATCCGATGTGTTCGTGTTCAATTCGTGGATAGGTCAACTCACAAAATAAACGGAAAACAAATTACCCACAAATAATAAGGATTTTACAGTAAATCCCTTTCACGATTGAGTGTATTTGGTACATGCAGAATAAGAGCGATTCTTTCTGACAAACAAAAGCCGATTTAATGAAGCATCTGACATTATAAGAGAAGCTTGAGGAGATGTTTCAAGACATGTATCAATTATTGGCTATCCGTCTGTATGGCATTATGTCTTGCAGAAATTGAGGAAGGAACGGTTATTGATTAAAAGAGACAGTTATATAACGTTTGCGTGCCGAAAGAGAGAAACTATAGTTATAAATCTGATTAATGAGAGGACTATTTTGAAACGTGGAATTATGTAAAAAAAAAGGCTCATAACCGTGTTGTGTTCTCGATAAATCTCAGTAAAATATGACTTTGTGTGAAGATAATACGTTACAAGAAATGACAGTTATGAAGGATATTTGATGCAAAATGGTTAGCGTTGAAAATAAAACGGATGCTCCGTATGTGTTAAGAAAATGCCAGATTCAGCACAACACAGAAACAAAGTCACAGCTGACTGACAGAAACAAAATCAAGCAACGATAGTACTTCATGTAGATTTGACGCATTACATTTCCGAAGACTTACTAATATATCCAGACCAACAAGTCAAACAAAAACACAAAACACGATACAAAAACACAAACTTTGCATAGATTTCTGCCTGTCGAATGCTTGTATCTGACTTTTATCTGGGCATCCCAGCTACCACGTGGCGATATCACGTGGGTAGCCGCCATTGTCCACCTGCAAGTCACGTGATTTGTTAATATGATGATGACAAACGCCTAGCAGAGGTTACATCCATATCAGTAACAACCGCAATCTCAAGTAAAATCCTACCAGTCCTGGAACGATTATCAATTAGTATCATTTTCTAATTTAATGAAATTCAGTCTCATTTTTTTTTATAAAAATGCTCATTGTGTAAATGGTTTACAGTCGAACATGAAAAAGAAATAACCAATAAATACCATTTATTATACAAAAATTGACCGATGACTACGAAATTTTAAGAGCTCAAACTGAGTCTCAAGGCAAAGGTTTGACTAATCTGAATGCTCTTTATATTTGAGATTTAATTTTTATGGATTGATTGTTTTAGAATAATGATAATATTGAGCTTAGAATATTCGTAGACAAATGACCAATTATTGTACAAAATCGGCATGAATATATAGAATATTTTAAATTCAGCATGGTTTTTCATAATAGTAAAATAATATAACGCATTAAAACTGAGTATATTTGAAAAAAATCGGCATACATCCAAAGCGATATATTTCGAAGTCATGCAATCAATTTAAAACGACCACATAAAATATTAACATAAGCGTCTAACCTTATTTGTCTAATAAATCAACTAAAGTTTTATTATCGCAGACATGGCATCCAGAGAGGCTATAGTAGCGTCTATATAACTTGATTTAACGTCCCACACATCCCTTAAGCCTTCTCAGTGTACTCACGTCAAATAGCTGATGGTTGTAGCGGTTATATAGGTACCCAGAGAACAAAAATGTTCGGCCCTTTTCCACTGAAAAGCTGCATCGATACGGTCCGGAAGGCCTCGCCTCAGGTCCCTTGGGTAGCCGTTATCTATCTGGTTTCCATAGTAACGCCAATATTTATCCCTTGCAAAGAAGACAAATGGTTAGCAAAACGCTTAAAACAGTTGCGAAATCTTTGAACAACGGCGTTGCAAACAGACAGTATTTACGTAATTGGATTTCACAAATGAGGGAGGCTAAAATTGCTTCTGTAATGCACTTGGGACTGTTCAAAGCGTATTATGTAGCGATAGCGCCGTTAAAATGATTGTTTAGTCAGACTGTTCTGAGACTTTTGAAGGACCGTTTAATATTTTTCTGTGTCGCAGCAGCCTTTGTAAATAACGAATGTATCGCTGTCACACGCGTAGATAGACAAAACACTTTATACAATACACTGACCAAGCGCTGTTTATTTTAGGAACACTTGAGGTACAACTAAGAATGACCCAAACTGCTTTCAAGTGGGTTCTACTATGCTCGTTTATGGGTCTTGGTAAATGGTCAATCGATTTGCACTAAGACTGCATTTACTAAGATAGCGCATGCTATGTATGTGTTTGATAAAACCAAAAAGAATTATATTTAAGGATAATCGTAACACACTTTAGATATTAAAATACGCATATTTATTAACGCGAAAACGCAAAAAACTTTAATTGACCATTAGGGCTTTGAATGGACTTCAATGGTATATGATGATTACACCTGCATTTAAAGCGACGTTGCTTTTCACTAATTCCCGAAAAGTTTACGTGCCTTGGTCAATAATTGTCGTAATAATTACATAGATTTTGTTCACTTCGATTTCGCGTTTTTATTTTGTAATTTACATCAAACAATGCTCAATATCTTTAATAATATGCGTATAATTAGTTTAACAAAAGAACAGGTTTCGGAACGAACAATTCTGTTTGTTCTATTTATCCTGAACAAAATTGTCACTATGCAACATACTTGGAAAATAAAAGTCCAACCATTTGGCCACGTTAAAGCGGTATCGTTTGGTCACTTCACAGTGCCGCAGTCCCATTCTATCAACCGTGGATACCCGGTGTCTATTCCCTGGTGATTCAGGCGGTAATAAAACTCCCCTGAAATAGGTACATGCAAGCATGAACAAATGTACAAATAAACACAAAGTTAGAGAAACCTTGTTGTAATAAGCGGTCCTTTATTCATGGCTATGAAACAATTGCCAAACAGTGAGACACAAAACAACTATTCAAGGCTAATAAGCACACTTGCATTCTATCATAAAAACATAAAAAATATTAAAACTGGGGTCACCCTAGTTAACGGTCTATGCGAAAAATTGATGACTTTATCCAGTTAAAAGGCGATGAAAATATTCAACTCAAAACACACGTGTAATTACTATGACATAAACATAAACTTAAACATAAAAGGTAAGGTTGTGATAATATATCGATGTATATACAGCATCCTGCCAACTTGGTATCGAACTGCCGATAAAAAATAGCAAAGTGTATGACCAGATATTTAAATGCTTGTTCAAGATTATTATGGCGCGACTGAAATAGGCCTAAGTATAATGTGTAATACATTCCCTTAATGCTCACTGATGCACGCAGACTTTTAAACACATGCGTGACACCATCATCCGTTCTCGTGATCGCGTCAATAGTAGCGTTCCGGCAGTTGTCAAGGATATGTACGAGCGATTCACGTGGACTCCATGACTCATGCACATGCGTGGTGATCTCGACGTTTTCTTTAGTTTAAACCTATTTATTTAAGCTCGATTGCATCGAAAGCCGTAGGCTTATATAAACGCTCTCGAGTCCGTTTCCTGGGACTAGAACCAGTACTTGGTGTCTTTGGGGGAGATGAAAGGAACGCTCCCAGTGGGGTTCGAACCCATGATCTCCCGATCGCTAAGCGGACACCATATCCACTACGCCACGGCGATCTCGACGTTTTCTTTGGTCCCTAGTTAGTTAATGGGAAATCGGATTGCTTAATTTATTAAAGTATGCTTATTGTAATACTGTGCTCTAAAGTAACACAGCCATGTGTTGCAAATTATACGTCGATTTATTGATGCATGCTGTGTATTGTGACACATGTAAAAAGTAAACATATAGCACTATAAAACAGATTGTAATTACGGGCTTAATTATTTTGTAATGACGACATATGTCACAGTTACCAGAGGAAAAACGCCCAAGACATAATCCGCTTGTCGACAAAAGTATCCTTAAAATTTATAAATCACACAGGCGCGAACGGAATATTCTTTCTCACCGAGTGTGATGACGATTAAATATTAATATTAATGACTTTGCGTTATTGAGGTCGCCATTATCTTGAGTAAATAAAGAACCCCTTTGAGACATATTGTTTTTAAGGATTATTCGTCATTTAACTTAAATTAACTTATAAGTAGTGTAAACGTTTTTCAACAATATTGATGAAAATAACTAAATCATTTAAAATTTCAACGTAATGTGATGACTGCGATGTTTTAACGTAAAAATAACGGGTTTCCATAGACGTAAATAAAAATTAAACGTCTTATCGCTATGGTTAAACATAATTAACGTAAAAGAGAATGCATGCAAGCCCTAAATGTTCATATACACGTCTATAACAATAAGTATTTGAAGAAATGTGGACAAATGTTTACTAAATGAAGGGAAAATCAGTCCAATAATGTATTACTTACTTAAAAGTTTCACATAAAATACAAAAAATATATTCTTACCACATATGCTGTTTTTTGCCGATGCCACCTTCTGACTTTTACGGGCACTATTTCACCATGCACTGTGGTGTTAACACGGGCTATTTGACCGTCGATTATATTCTCATCACAAAAAAAATAAAAAAATAATACACATTAAAACTGTTCGATCGTATATATTATTTCTAAGTATTATGTAGCAATTTTTTCTCAATTCAGATGCGTGAACACTAAATATATAGCATTATACACCCACTAATCAATTGACATTTACGAAAAGTGGAACCTGACCAAACATTTAGAACTTTGTATTTTGTGTTACTTTGTCAACGGATACATTTAAATTTATACATGATGAAAATTTGCTTACATTCTTAACAATTGATTTAAAGTTAAGGCTATCACAACGAAACACAAAAGGCAACCACATATTTGACAAACTGAAATGGTCCAAGTGCTTGACCTTGAAACACATATATTAATAGCCCTAACAAAGAATGCGTGACCGTTGCTTTGCTACCGTAGAGCTCCTGTGCAGCCATGACGTCATCGCTGTCGAGCTTGAAATTCAAGTCAAATCCGCGATAGAAAGGGGCCATTTAGGCCGTCCGTACGTCCGAGTGAGCCAGGTCCAACGAATGACCGAACGCATGAGCTGCAACTTGATACAAGTTGACCCCTGCAATGGAAGGTCAAAAACCTATGCTTGATACTGTTTTCCCCTGATTTAGAACGTAACAATTGTGTATATTTGAAACAATTTGAACCAGGCAAGCGATGTTCGATACATAATGATAGATACACGATAATATTGTTATTGAAAGAAAGCGATGTTTCGTTTGATACAAATTTAACTACGTTTGCAAGACCTTGGCAAAAGGAATTAAAGGTCAAAATATTATGTTTGTTACAAGCTGACACATGGAATGGATGGCCACAATACGAGGGACTGTGAACATTTAAAAGTTTTTTTTATATAATGTCGTTTTCCGGATTCTAAATTTTTGTTTTAGTACAAGTCGATTTGAAGGATACAATGCTGTGTTTGGTTTAAACAATATTTAGTTAGCTATTCATATCCAAAATGTTATCAATAATATACAATACAAACATACAAGCTACTTTTGACGAAGTATGCTTAACATAAGGACTGCAAAATATAAATTAACAGAATTGAGAAAAAAAGCTCGAAGCTGATGCTATGTCTCTTTTCTGTTATGTTTGATTTAAGGGCAAAATATTATGTTTGATACAAGTTGACGTCTGTGAAAGATGTCATAAATTGGTATTTAATTTGTTCACTGGAATGGAGACACATAATTGTATTTGATATGGGTTGATTATTGAGATGTAGGTTCAACATACAATGTTTGAGGATAATTCGTTATTTAATATTTAATTCATCTTTATATTTGGAGTGGAAGTTTTAAATAAAATTGCTAAAACAGGCTGATCTATAGAATTAAGAATGCCTTTGTTTGCTAGAAACCGAGAACTGTAATGGAATGTCACACTATTATTTTGATACAAGTTTAACCCTGGAATGGAAGGTTTAACTTTTTTCTTGGGTACATGTCGAACGTTACAAAGGAATGGCACAACATGATGTTTGCAAAAAGTCGAACCTTACATAACCTTATAAAACGTTCCCTACAAGTTCAACATTATCAGGAAAATTTGCCCCATAACGTTTGACAAATAATGAACCAAACAATTTACTACTAAACGTTGCTAAACGTTGAACCTTTCATTAAAACAAATCTCTGAAATGGAAGATCACAGCATTTTGTTTCACACAAATTGACCAATGGAATGAAAGGTCAACCAGTGATGTCAAATACATATTGAATACTCATCATATGTTTAATACATTATGTTGAATTAAAGTTAATACTTGCATTGTAAGTTTATTAAAAATGATTTGTAAATGAATGCTGTATGAATTGTTTTTTTGGTTAAATCTTGTACAAACTGTATGCAGTCTACTGACATATATAACGTATACAAATCTAATAAGTCCTTTCTTTAGGGGAAACAGAAAAATCCAATCTTTGTTATAGTCATCGTACCATAACCTTTACAGAATACAACATGATGGCGGAAAACAATATTCAAATCTGTCGTGCGATATGTTCTTAATATAAAAATGCAAACTCGCAAATCTTCATTTGTAAAGGCAAGTTTATGTTCCACACAGACATGCAATTAAGGCAGTGTTCTTGAGATTCTAAATTTGTAGCCCTTACTATTGAATGACTACGAATGCCATGCAAACAATATCATGCCACGTTAACATATTTCTTCTTTTATTGCGTGCAAAGCCATCATTTAAAATGACACTTCCATTGATGAATGCACCTGTCGGTAACGAAATGGTGTTTCTCTAAAAGCATTTCATATAAAAATGCAGATAATACACACGCAACATTTATTTTTGTTATTCAGAAAATTCCATTTCTTGACATTTCAACTTTGTATGATAACTATGCAATGTTTCTGAGGATTTTTTGTTCGGTTTAATAAAACAGGTATCAGATATCGCCGGGGCCTTAATGTACGTATAAATATAAACGTCAGTTCAATATACTACAGGCTACATTTGGTATTCAACATCTTGATTACTCTATGACCTCAATATGTTTGTTAATAAAACTCGAAACGTGAGCTCGTTGCATAAATGATTCATTTTAGGTAAATGCTGACTCAGTTGCAATTCTTCACAGTTTTAATTAAAAGTCAGATCATAAGGAGTTCGCTTAAACAGCATTAACATTACCATCAGCGATATTAATCGTCCAGTTTTCATCTTCGTCAAAATGAGCGTCGCTGCCATATTGTGGAAAGTACGCATGCGCAAGAGTCTGACCACTTCCGTCGAAGGGAATGTTATCGTCATGGTGACCGGTTACAAACCTTATTTCGATGTCTACTGGCCGGTAATTTCGACGTACGAATCTGATAGGAATCACATCCGCCCACAGCTGAAACCAAATGCAGATAAAATGCACAACAAAAAAGAGTCATCATGGAAACGTATCATCAAGTTATATTATAAAGAATTATCTTTAAACAGGATGAAAATATATAAGAAAAAAAAAGAATAACAACTTATAATATCATGCTTATGTACTTGAAAAGTATCACATCATCTTTCTTACTAATCTATATCGATAGTATTCAAACAACTTAATTCAACATCCCTTGTAACATTTTAATAAGATAATGATTTTTTTTTGTCAAACATGAATATTAAATTAACGCTTCCGGAGTTTCAAAGCTCATATTTCTTACATCATCAAAATAAATTGTACGTAACGCATATTGGAATAATTTGTAGAAAATACTTCTTGGACAACTCTTTAACTATTAAGTGTAGTTACATTAATTAAATATATTTATCCTACTTCTGTTGCAAACATTGACCAAATAAAGCAGGGTCGAATAAATTTTCCTATCCCCGGTCAACAGGAAGTAGTGGATTCCTACGCACGCTGTGAAACATTGTTGAGTGTAACCTTTCTAATACACTACACAATGGTGACGAATTATTGAGACGCATCGTGAATGTTATCGTTTATATTACATATCATCCTACTTTGCATCTTAACAACATATTACAGAACTGGCTTTCCGTATGTTTATTACCATTCACTTGATTAAGCAATTAATGACGTTTCTCGTGTGACGTCATTTCTCTGACGAAACATATCTAGTTTAAGCAAGACTCTGTGGAATTTAGGGACAAGACTTTTGGACGTGGTGGTTTTTAACAGTAAAATATTTAATATTTTTAAAGCATTGAACGAATACAACACGTATTTCGGATTGTGTGTTTGTCATGCATATTTTAATTTCGATAGGAATACAATAACTCGCTCCGACAGGATTACGATTTCGTAAATAGGTCAGAATGGTAAGCATTCGATACAAACGCCATGAAGAAATAATGTGGTTAAAACTATATTTCGATAAAGTGATGGACGAACAGAACATGTCAGTGCATAAAGTTGTAACTTGATTGTTATAAGAATTGGATTTAAGCTGTCATTGAGGTAAATAAAATTGAGTCATTGTTTTGGCTGTTGCATATTTATTTTTTTTATTTCTAATGATATAAAATAAAAATCAGTTTTTGTTTTGCTGTTGCACACTGTTTTCAATTTCCAACATTTAACATATCACATTCTCGATTTTTTTTATTTCTTCTCGTAATTTCAATTGGAAAGAATTAAAAGGACCAGTTTAATGTGGAACTATTTTTAACGAGACATAATCGGTAGTAATTCTGTCGTAAGGAATGTTGTGTACATGTAGGAGCCGACCGGAATTATATTTGTTTATCTTAATTAATCATTTGTCTTTGAAAATGTGTTAGCGGCATAATTTTAAATGAAGCAGGATAAATAGAATACATAGTTGGTGCTGAGATGGAGAAAGTGTATCCGGTTCGGCCCGAAAAAGAAAATAGAGCTCGCTAAAGCTCGCCCTATTTTCCTTTTCTGAGCCTCACCGGATAAACTTTCTCCATCTCGGCACCAACCATGTATTCTCTATATATCGACACTTGAAATTGAGAAACTGATATCATAACATGTAAACCGAAGGCAGACAGTAAGTCTACATTTCGTTTTACACTATTTCATTTTATCTACACTGCAGTGTAGTTTACGTTACCATCTGTACGTAAAATATCTACTTAATGTTATTTCATAAGCAGCGAACGTCGTCATTAACAGAAAAAAACGTCAATACAAACTATACGTTTGAAGGGTTCATGCACATTCATGGTAATTGATTTTTACGTCAAAGGCCATTTGCAGTTCAAACTGGACGACATACATCGGCATCTTCCTCGAGTTCCGATATACAGTACACACTCGCCCGCTTTCGCCACTTGCTTCCTGTAAATAATTGAATCGGTGATACATAGGTCAAGGTCGAATGCATTGTTAACTTCAAAAAAGCAATTGAATTTACTTGAAGGCTATATTTGATTGACAGTGTCATAGGCCAGACTGACAGTCAACACTTTATTGTTAGACGGACATGTCTTGCATATAAATGTATTAAAATTAATTATGTTATAGTATGATAAGTCCGGTAGGTAGCGTCTCATACAATTAGCATTACAGTTGTATGCATAATTAATATATGCAGATCATGCATCACACAAACAACCGGCTTGTTATATGTTATAATGCAATTCCATAATGTCATACTTTCTTTCGTTTAAAAGCGTTGTTATGAAGATGTTAGGTATTGATCGCCATTAAATAGTTTCCGTGCATATTAAGAGAATGTTGATGCTTTTGAATCAAGGACTCTTAGGCCATCTAAAATGAGATCACAACGTTTCCAAGCATCAATTATAAATCCAGAAAATGAGTGTTTATCCAAATTAAAGTTTTACACACAAAACACGTTGGCGAAAATCCTTTTGATGCACATATTGGTGTGCTTTACAAATAGATTGAGCAATATCCTGCTTTGAATACATAATATTATTTCTATATTTAATAATTGAGCGCTAACTGTATGTATTGGTACTATGCTGACACCAAGACACATCAACAGTTCATTTGGAAATGCGCCCTCAGCTACAACCTCTACATGCAACTAACATTGATCTTTGCAGATAAAGTAGGGGAAATCGTGGGAAGCATGTTTTTTTTATAAAGATAAAACCCATAACGGATATTTAGGTGTCATATGTGTATTGTCAATGGAGCCATACACGTCAGTTGCGATCAGTGTTAATTATTTCACTTTGTTAGAAAGATAACGAGACAAACTCCATACACAATTCATTTATTAAAAAAGTGTTACTTGTATTTTTGCGCACTAAAACGTCAGAAAATTTTAATGGAACAAAATTTAATTGTAAGTCATTTTTATATTACTTGTATAAAGCATGTTGTAAAATATATACTTTTACTATAGAAGCTAAATCAATACGTAAGAGAAAAAAGTGCATACTTGAACGTATTTTTAAACATTCATTAACTAATACAATATTAAACAAGGCCACATGGGACAATAGTAGAAAAATAGTAAGGAAACATACATTTTATAACACTGCTGCATGTGTGATTTCTATGTATGTCATTCTTTAAATGATAAAAACGACGGGACCGCTGTTGTACATAAGCCGATCATCAATAAATAATTTGGTAAGCGTTAGGTTTCCTGCAGGAAGACCTGACAAGTGACAAATGTGGAAATAATTACTAGAGACTGCGGCCCGTCGGTGAGGTCAGTGCACTTAATTAGTAACATTAAATTTGGATGTTTGTGCGAAACCTTAGGGAATTTCGGATAAACACTTAATGTCATGTTGGGCAGGTCAATGGTTGTTATGTCTGCAACGCATGTTAGAAACACAAAGAACAGGAAAAGTTGCCAACAATTTAAGTCGAAACGTGTAGGCCGGCTTCTTATTTTACGTTCGAACCGAAAAAAAGATTACATTTTCTTGAGTATTGCGCAGAAATGCAATTTTATAAGTTTCCAAATAATTAAGTTCTAAAAAAGAACAACCGAATATAACATAGTGAACCAATTTTCTTGAATTCATATCTGGTGCACATACGTATATAGTGTCGATGCCATACATGGAAACAGTTCAATTAACAATGTATACTTTTTGGAATGGAATGATTCAAATTTGCTATTGTCTACGAATTTTACAGTGAAATGAATTACACATAGAACAAGATAAATTATTGGTTAGTTGAACTTTAAAACGTCGTTATAGTTTGTGTTATAGTACTAATGGCCCTATTCCACTACGAAAACAAGCCCACGATTCGCTACGATTTATCACATTTATTGAATCGGGAAGACTTGTGACAGTCTACGATTCAGTAACGACACTGATACGATTGAGTTACGACGAATCGTGGGATTTGGTTGAAGTCTTGCGAATAGGATTGCGACTTCACTACGATGTGTACGAATCTACTGCGACTGTAGTATTTGTTTGTGGTAATATTGAGGAAAACCCTGGGCCTGCACCAGGTCAATTTAAGAACACTCGGGGTGAGGGTCGTGAAAGTCGGGGTAATACTATTCGACAGACACAGGCACAGGCACCGGATGTTGCCTCTCCAGCGTCACAGACGCCGTCGTCGGTGACGTCGGCAACCCGGTCCGCAGAGGCATCAGCCAGAAGAAACGTAGAGGGTGTGCACACTAGACAGCGTACAATTTGGTCGTATGTGAATGTGCTGAGCAGCCCCCCCCCCCCACCAAGCACTAATTACCAAGAAAACAGGTCAGGAAATGATGACATATACTGCCTACTTATGACTATAAAATCTGATAT
Organism: Dreissena rostriformis; assembly: GCA_007657795.1. Classification (NCBI taxonomy): domain Eukaryota; kingdom Metazoa; phylum Mollusca; class Bivalvia; order Myida; family Dreissenidae; genus Dreissena; species Dreissena rostriformis. The sequence continues at coordinate 66,518 of VMBQ01001741.1, forward strand.
GAAAAATAACAATGATAAAATATTATCAGACTTAAAACAGGTTTACTTTAAAATTGTCATTATCGCAGACACAGTACGAGAATTAAAGGCTGATAATGAATCTCTTAGACAAGAAAACGTGCAACTTAAACAACAGATCGCTGATCTCCAGATTATGGATCGTATAGATGGCAACATCAAACGGAAAAAAACTGAGAATGCGAGGCATACCAGGACATGTACATGAGTCTCGCTTAGTTACAGAACAAAAAGCTAGGCACTTCCTAGAAAACGACCTCAAATTCGACCAAGCTAACACAATAAAGATTGATGTCGCGCGAAGAGTTAAATCGTCAAATCCGACGAAGCCGACAATCTTACTGACATTTAGTAATTATGAGGACAGTAGTACCATAATGCGGATGGCTAAGGAGAATCTTCAAGGAAACAGTTTATGTTCAATATGACTACACAGATCGGGTACGGAGACACCGAAAAATCCTCGGCGAGCGCATGCTCACAGAGCGTCAACAGGGAAACTACTCAAGCGTTCGCCACGATAAACTCATTATTAATGATGGTATCTACAAGTATAGTGACAATACACAATCCATTGTGTACATTGGCAGACGACAATCATTCGGTAGCAGACGACCACCTAACTCAACTGACCAGAACCAGCATCACCGAATCGTGGATAACCAATCGCAACAGTCACTCAGCGATACGATGGAACCCGATGTTGGTCAAATGTTGTCGGACAGCTAGGCAGTGGTAAAACCCATTAAATTTAACCATACTTTCATGGAATGTTCGTAGACTAAACCGGTTAGTAGATTGTTTACTTACAAATCATTTTCTAAAATCATTCGACATTGTATGTTTAAACGAGACTTGGTCAAAATGTATTGGTGAATTTGATAACTTTTTAGAGGGTTATATACATTATGATTGTGTTCGCCCATATAATGACAATAATATAAGAAATAGTGGAGGTGTTAGTATATTAATTAACTTTGCTTCTCAAAGTCTTCATCATATTAGACGTATACTCCATTATTGCCTTATGTTTGCAGACGACATTTCTAACTGTGCGGAAACAGCCGCTAAAATAAAGCAACAAATTGATATAATTGATGCTTTTTGTCAAAATACAGGAATGAAAATGAACTTAGATAAAACGGAGATTATAGTGTTCCGTAATGGCGGCGGCCTTAGAAATTACGAGTCATGGGGCTATCGTGGATCACCAATCCATGTTGTACCTTTTTACAAATACATGGGTGTTTATTTTACTCCAACTGTGTCCTGGTACTCCTCACATAATAAATTATCTATTCAGGCCAAAAAGTCAATATGGTCAATTAATCAATATCACAAATCTTTTGGTCATTTCTCTATTAATGAGTATTTAAAAATGTTTGATACTCTTGTTAAACCAGTATTATGTTATGCCTCACAGGTATGGGGTTATTGCAATGTAAATACTATTGAAACTGTCCATTATGATTTTTGTAAAAGATATCTTTGTGTTAATAGAACAACTTATAACTCGGTTGCTCTTGGAGAATGTGGCAGGCTACCACTTTGTGTATTTTATATAACAAATTGCTTAAAATCTTGGTGTAAGTTGCTAATAATGTCAAACAACAGATACCCACGCCAGTGCTATATTATGTTAAAATCACATGATGCCTGTGGAAGATGTAATTGGGCTACAAAGGTTAAAACATTGTTATACGAGGATGGTTTTGGGTATGCCTGGATCTCTCAGGAAATTGGAAATATTGATGTATTTATTTGTATGTTTAAACAAAGACTTATAGACTGCTATACCCAGAATTGGCATAGTGATATTAATGATTCCAGTAGATGTTATCATTATAAACATTTTAAATCTCTTCTAAATGTTGAAAGGTATTTAGTTATGGATATGCCTTTTATTTATAAGAAATCATTTTCAAAATTTAGATGTCCCAATCATAAGCTTAGAATAGAGATAGGTAGACACATGAATATTGACCGAGAACAAAGAATTTGTATATATTGTTTAAACGATAGTAATATGTCATTTATTGACTACGAATTTCATGCATTCTTCAATTGTATAAGGTATAGTGATATTCGTCAACGCTATCTTTTTAACTGGTATGACAGAGGATTAGAACTGAATGCCTTTTATTCATTAATGAGCTCTAGTTGTGAAAGAACTATTCACAATGTTTGTACTTATGTTCACCAAATCATTTCTAAGCAAAATATTGACCGAGGGATGTAAATGATTTTCTATTGTTGCATATGTTTATACTTATGCTCTATTCTATGTAATGTGTGTACTTATGATCACCAAATCATTTCTAAGCAAAATGTTGATTTAGGGATTTATATGATTCTCTATGGTTGCCTATGTTTATACTTGTGTTCTATTATATGTAATGTTTGTACTTATGTTCACCAAATCATTTCTTATCAAAATGTTGATCGAGGTATGTATATGATTTACTATTGTTACCTATGTTTATACTAAGGTTCTATTCTATGTAATGTTTGTACTTATGCTCACCAAATCATTTTGATATGGTGTCGATATCTCCAGGGTCAAGGCCACACTTTGACAAAATAGATTGAATTTTATTGAATTTGAAACAAGGGGGGGTAACTAGAGACAATCAGTGACAATGTACATTTTGAGTTGTCTCCCTTTATCAGACTTTTTGTTTCAAATTGAAAACCTGGTATCGTGACAATTTTGTCCCTTGTCTATTGTTGCCTATGTTTATATTTATGTTATATTCTATGTAATGTTTGTTCTTATGTTCACCAAATCATTTGTAAGAGATGTAAATGATTTACTAGTGTTGCCTATGTTTATACTTATGTTCTATTCTATGTAATGTTTGTACTTATGTTCACCAAATCATTTGTAAGAGATGTAAATGATTTACTATTGTTGCCTATGTTTATACTTATGTTCTTTTCTATGTAATGTTTGTATTTATGTTCACCAAATCATGCCTAAGCAAAATGGTGATCGAGGGATGTAAATGATTTTCTATTGTTGCCTATATATTATGGGCCGGAGGCCTTATTATTGAATAAATTGAGTTGAGTTGAGTTTAGTTGAACGATGCAGATCGGTCACGACTAAGCTAGGACCTCACCGAACGCACTCATGAATTAGGCGCCTGTGATGATAGCAAATACTATTTACACTAGCAATGACAGAATACTAGTAGGGCTTTGTCACAAATGTTCTTACACGCCCGTCCCGCTTTGTAAGCTGAGTTCAAGGGCAAATATCTCACGAACGTGTGGTCCAACGGGCTTGAAATAGTGTTTTGCGCATACACACTTCAATGTATTGATGTATTCGAAATTTTGATTTAATCGCTTGAGAGATGTGAAAGAAGTTTGTTTAACGAACCTACAACTTTTAATGCAGACACATCAGTCTTCAAATTGGCTGCCACAGTGTCTTCAATATATCAACCTCGTCATCTTCGTTTGCGGGAGTATTATAAATAAAGCAATCGCATTTATTACGGAATTCCCGTGAAATCCAAACACGATAGTTGCATTGTGTTTGACTGAGACATATAAAACCTATTGCGTAGAATGTTATCAATTATTCACTTGCTAAGAAATAACATTTTACGTTCAAGGTCATAGCCGGAACTATTCTATGTGGCTATACAATGTTTATGCGAATCCTTTGTAATGCTGATGCAGTGTCCGTGGAAGCAAGACAACTAGAAAACGACGATCAAAAAGCGTTAACGGATGAGGTACAGAGAGAAAGTGTACCTATTACTAATCCTATACGGTTTGGGCATAAGACAATCAGGCACACAAATATTGCAAAAAATACTACAAACTTCGACACGTGCTAGATGTAAATGAACTTCTGAATAAATATTATTCCAATAATTAATAGGTTTCATTCAAACATAATTCAAATTCGGTAAAGATGAAACGCACACATGTTTTTGCATCGTTGTCCATATTAAATTCTTAATATGATGACGGACATTTCAATAAACAATTTATTTTAACATACCAGTATGATTTAGTATGCTTGAATACACAAGTAACCCTTAAATGTAATGTTCATTTTAAAAGGCAGACAACTATCACATGTTGAAGATGAGAACTATCCAGTTTCTTTACAAATTTAATTCATTAATTTAATGTGTATTGTAATACGGGTTTACTGTATCGCAATATATCGCAAAACGGATTTTACCGTAGTGTTTCATCCACATTATTGATTGTTATTCACAATCGGAATTCATGACATATACCTATGCAAAACTATTAATGTAATGTTCTGTTTCAAAGCAACTGTATTATGTTAACACAAATAACGGTTTTAAATATAACTTGTAAAGAAGTGAACAGTGACCAATACATATGCATGTAGCTTTTGTATTAATATGTTTCACACGGAATGCGGAAGATTGCTTCATCGCCTCTACTGAAATTGAAGATTTGCAGACGACCCACTCGTTCCTATCCTGACATTAGCACTAATCTAATCGAGTTCTTCGCCTGTCTGATAAAAGTGTCATCACAATTTTTGACATCATAGCCAACGGTGTCAGATCAGAATCGACATCTATATAGGCTTTGGTAGAAAAAGGTCGCTGTACGTAAATCGTCACCTTACTTAACTTAACTAGTTTAACATGGTATTACATCTTTCTAGATGGTACCTTTTTGATCCGGGAACAAAGCTTGATGTCATTCTTAATTAGCAGTTATTTCTTGACACATGACATTTTGTCAATATAATGGCTCGTATACAGCGGATTACTAAGGGAATATTTTTTTATTTTTTATTGATTACACAGGCTTGATGCGTATGCGATGCCAATACGTACTTAACTTGCATTTGAAGAATGCAAAATCCACAATCTATTTTATTGACAATAATTTATGAAGAACAAGTATTTATTTAAGCTTTAATATTATAAATCAACACATTCAACACATATGCAAACATTCATATGAAAGCACACTTTTATATATCAATAATTAGTATTTGCATACATCTTTTAGTGTAAAAGTCTCGCAAATGAGTAAATTAATTTTACACATATTTAAAAAACAAAGTTCATACCCCTTGAATGGAACATTTCCGCCCATTGTATACTCTCAAAAAGCGCACAAACGGCCTTTTATAACAAATTAATAAAATTCACCAAATTAAAGACAACTGGTACCTTTAAATGCAAAATCGATGAAGGAATATACATAATTTACCTATTATTTCAGTTGACTGAACTGTCCAAATACTGAAGTCAGTGTAATAAACTCTTTCAATAGTAAAAGATCTACTTCCTGTTATTCCAAAATTACTGACATATTTTACTGTGCACAACTATTCAACATTAAACAATTATATTATGAAGTGATACAAGTAACAATTGATTGGTATAATATCTTTACACAATTTATCAGCTATTATACTAATCAATGGCCGTAACATAGACATTAAATTACAATTATTCTAATAATAAAAATGATCACCGTTCACATGTTTACAATTATAAACTGGAGCATGAAAATTGTTTTAATTACATTATTGTTTACTATCTGATATTCTTATATATTGGAGGAATGAAGTATTAGCGGACTCTTTTATCATGGTGAAATACTTTTCATAGTGTGAGCACAATTAAATTTATTGCAAAATAATTATTATTTATTTAAAAAAAAATGGATTTGAAACAAATAATATGTCTCTTGTGTAGATATTCAATTCTACTGCAACATATTTGTAGATGTTTGGGTTATTTAAGAGTAACATATGAAGGCGCCAAAAGATGTGGGTTCACGATTTTGTATTTTGTTAGTTTACTCCCACATTAAATATTATTTTTATTTCTCGAGTCACGAGGAAGCGCCTTCCTTTATGAATTAATATTAATACATATTGGTATTTTAAAGGACGTATTTATTTTCTTGTTTAAAGAAGCTCATTTGTAAATTACTTACTTTCATGAATAATTATATACGTGAACGTCCATCAAATCTGCTTAGTTTTGTGTCTTACGCAGTCTTGTTTTTGTAATATGTGTCACACGCTCATGCTTTGTTTACAGGTCCTAGGATCTTTGACAACATCGATTTGTCAGTGGGTCTTAGGGAAGAATCCCTTAAGAAAGAACAATTTACTTCGAAGAATTTGACAATTGCGGAGAAGCGGCTGACTCCTCCACGAGCAGTACAGATTGTACAAGTTACGGGTGATGGTTCATATGCCCTAATTAAATTGTGCGAAATTATGATATACCGACAAGCAGGTAACGTACTAAACAGCTGATTGTTAATTGCATGTATTCATCGATTAAAGTATTTGTGCGTCATTAAACAGTGGTCGTCACTTTATGCATTATTATATACATGTACTTTCTATGAAATGAAGAAACATATTTTTTATCAGACTGTCAGCCTGGACGTTACGGCGTAAACTGTTCAAAGCAATGCTATTGCCTTGTGGGCCCATGCGACAGTATTACCGGTGCATGTCGTAGCATCGGTAAGATGTAATATCAATCGCTAACCGCACACACGTTTTTAACGATGTGTATTTGAACTTGTATTATTTAACTAACTATTTCATTCTTTCTCAGTGTCGCATCCAGTACGGATAATAGATACGATTAATAATACATTTTCTGCATGTTACTTCACAAAACAATTGTATGTTGAAATAAAAAGAATGAGTGGACATTTTTCTCTTTATGTTGTATTATTATCAGACATTATTTATTACTTTAATGCTAGTTAATTAGAGTAAATGTTCTCTGTAACGCAGCGTTTAAATCCGGTTTCTACAAACAAAGATGCTCCTATTGACCTTTCGCCTAATCTCTTTATCATATATTGCGCATCTTACTCATGTTAAGATCCTATATGTTTGTTGCAGCTGAGGTATCTATTTCTACAACGGAGTTCTGACAAATACTACAACGCCTTATTAGCTGTGTCCATAGTCCTTGGAGTTGTTGTCGTGGCTGTAGCAGTATTGATTGTGGTGTTCAGCACACGCAAACATCGCCAGTAAGTACACACAAATAAATAATTGCAAGAGATTCGCACAAATACGTCAAGAAACTACATGTAGTAATAATGCGATTATAACGTTCAATTCAGATACTTTTTTCGATGCAATTATATTTTTAAGGAAGCTATCTCACCTCCCAATAATATAAACCTCTTTACAATATCTTCATGCGTATACGCTAATTCACGTAGTACTCTACTATTTGCCATTTTAAATGTATACTGTGATAATCTGATTCATTATAAGTTATGGAAAACTTGTTCTTATTAACTGAATATGATTAACCGTTTGCGGTCGTCACTTATTTGCGTTAAAGGCATGGGACATTGTATTAAAGTTCTCATTTTGCTCAACAATGTCAATCGTACCCTAACGTGCATGGTCTTGAAACCGTTGCATAAACATTTATGTATTTCATGCCTAACGTTATTATAAAATGGGATTGCTCTTCTGGATTTTAATTATACATATTCACAACATTGTGTATCCTTAATATGGTACACACTCATCGATATTGTACTCGATTCATATTATTTCTTTTAGATTTAGCAAACGTGTATTCACTTTTATGTTCAGTTTTTATAATTCATATAGTATTATATATCAGACGTGGCGAGTATTACATAACAGAGAATTCCATGTAAACACAATATTTAAAGCCCCAATTCTTTGCCCATCCCTTGAATCACGCTTAACATTGAGGAGGTTATTGCAGATGTTCTAAATATATTAAAGATGTGTTGGAGGAACTCGTGCTAACAACGAATCGACCCATCAAAATATGTACGACGACTTAGGGCAACGATCAACTAACCCCGACCATTACGACTCCCTTCAAATGCCAACCAGTGAGTATACCTCCGGTGCCTTTATCACTGTATTTTCTTCCATCAAACGCGCTTACATTAGTGTATATATACGTTCTTACTGATTGTAAGAAGTCTTAAATAATTAACCTCAACAGTTAAATAGGCATCTCCCATACACAAAAGTAGTAGGATAATGTTTGTTATACAAACCGATAAGTAACAAAACAACCAGTTGTGAGAAAAAAGTTTGCTATGACATTACAGTATCTACAAAATACAACTTTATTTAAATGAATTATAAATTTAATCTCTATATATATGTATACAATCAAAGAGGTTAAACAATATAAAACCAAAATAAACACAGTGAAAAGTGAGCTGAAACATAACAAATAACTTAATATAAGCACAAAGTCCTTAATTTAAGGGAAGTGACTTATTATTGCTAAACAGTCAAGCTCATTACGAAAGCATAATATTTAACGCCAAACATCCTTTAAACTCACAACATATGAATACAAAAGGGGCCAGCATTGCAATTTCCATTACAAAGCATAGCGTTTTGGTTAAACTTGGTTGCAGGGCCTTAAACCGCACACATGGGCGAGAAGAAATAATTATTGTGGAATATTTGTGTACAGCACGGACAAAAGCATACGACATAGTAGTTATAACAATATATCACATGCAAATAAGTCAATCATTACATTACAATCATTAAATATGTTGCATGACTACTTTGTTTTTCAGTTGAACAACAAGGGCGCTAATAAAATGTGAAATATTGTTTTTTCAACAATTGGTAAGTACTTAAAAACAACTTAAAAGAAATATCATTTGTGTTTTTTAAGAGTCAAAGAGTCATCGAAACATGTTCATATAGTATTAAAGTCACTTTAACGTCACATTAATCATAAAACTGTGTTATCAGATTGTTAATGGTTTACCAGATCAAGGTCATTGTCAATTAACTGACTCTTATAACTGCCTAATACATTGAAATAGAATGCGAAAGTTTGGGAAAAGAACATATGTAAAAGCGAAACATTCCCCCGAGTCTGATACTGACATTACTACACATAGTTCTGCCAGCAAATCTACTGATAAAAAATGTGGCGTGTTCTGAGAAAACTGGGCAAAATGCTTCTGCGTAAAGTGTCATCCCAGATTAGCCTGTGCAGTCCGCACAGGCTAATCAGGGACGACACTTTACGCCTAAACTGGCTTTTCGCTAAGAAGAGAATCATTTAAACGAAAAATTCCATATGAGCGGGAATTGTCGTCCCGGATTAGCCTGTGCGGACTGCACAGGCTAATCCGGGATGAAAATTTACGCACAAGCAGTTTGCCCAGTTTTCTCAAAACAAGCCACACATGACAAAGATTTATTCCGCTCTATTGTATGAGTTGCAATTATCAACACTACATTTGTCGGTGCTGACGCAGACAAGACGATTTACCAAAGCGAGACATTAATCGAAGAACAAGTGACACCTCTGCGAAGAAAGATAACATTAGAATTCGTCCACCTGAAAATGAATTCTCATTCCCACCCAAATGTGTCATACAGTGACAGCTACCGAAACACGTTTCCTGTTGTATGCCTCGTGTTTTCTTACATATAAACATGTTCATTTTCGATTATTATTTAATTAAATGTTTTATATTCTAAATACTATGCAAGACGATTGTAGATATCATGTAAATAATAATATGTGAACGTTCAAAGAACCAGCCAATGCATGTGGTGTTGTGATTTTAGGATATGTTAATATTCAAACTCTTTTCTCAAGTTTATTTTAACGTAAATGTAATTTATAGCATCAATCAAACTATTTATAAATAGTGTTTGGCAAGCAATGTTGACAGATAATGTAATCAACAAATGCGACTTAATAGATTTCTACATTAGTTGTTTGTGTTGTTATTTGTCAATACGAATACTTTTTGTAATGCATTCATAATAATATGTTTGAATAATTTGCATAACAATTCTCAAGATAATAGTGTTAACAAGATACGTTGACATCAAACAATAGCCTTAAATTAAACAAATCAAACCAATCAAAACAATTGCTGACCGTTTTTCGTATATTATAAGTGCTTATATATAACATATGTATATATATACGTTTAACTATTGACAGCATTATATTATTCATAATGTATCCAATTTTTTACATACATAATAGCTTGTTCATTTACGTTTGTATATTCTAATTGTATTGCCTGGTTATTATTAATCAGTTGTCATTTCCAATGCTTATGTATTACCAGACTCTATTTGTGTGTACAATTGTAATGTTACGAAGTTTGTTATATGTTTGAAACGATAAGAAGTATTACACATTTGTTTAAATCACTAAGTTATTGACTAAATTTTTGAAGACACTAAAGAATGTATTGCACACAACAATTCTTGATATAAACATACATATAAATAACAACATGAATGCTTCATCAATATAATAAACATAAAGTGTATTGCTACTAGAAGCAATACATATGCTGGTCAATTGAAATGAAATCTAAGATATATTTAGATCTATGTAATTTTCCTTATTTTGGAAATACCTTAGAAGTTATATTTATACATCACATGCAGTATTGTTTAATTTGTTAAGTAGAGAAAAAATAATATTATTGTTTAAATGAGAACTGCATGCTATATTCCAGCATGCTTTTGTACAGATTGTGTCTTTGTTTGTAAACATGTGATCATATTATTATTTCATGTGTACATATTAACACCTAGTGCGTGTATCACTTCATGTGTTTGTATTTGTACGCGCCTGTGCTATTGTAAATGTACTTATAATCCAAATACCATGCAAGACGATTGTTGATAGCATGCCAATAATAATATTTATATCGATGTACGTACAAAGAACAACCCAAGGTATGTAATGGTGTGATCGTATGATATGTAAATATTCATAGTCTCTGCTCACATAGGCTCTGCTCTGCTTTATTTGTTTGTGCAGATCATTTATGACATCAATCAATGTATTTTGAAGTATTTATAAATATGGTTTGGCAAGCAATATTTACAGATAATGTAATCATCAAGTGCGCTTTATTGCGCTTATATATGTCTACATAAGTTTTAAAATGTTATGTTATTTGTCAAAAAAAATAAATGCTTTTTTTACAATGTATTCATAATAATATTTTTTTACAATTTTGCATAACACTTTTTAAAATACAGGTATTAACTAGCTTCATTTACATGTAAAAAAAGCCTATAATTAAATCAAACTAATCAAAATAATTGATGACCGTATTTAATATCGTATTATACTAAGTGCTAATATGTAAAATATGTAGGTTTATACATAATTATTGACAGAATGATATTGTTATAATGTATCCAATGATTGTACATACATAATAGTTGTGTTCATTTCAGTTTGCATATTTAAAATGCATTGCTTGGTTATTATTTATCAGTTTCCATTACCAATTCTTATGTATTTTCAGGCTCTCCTAGTGTGTAATTGTTTTCTGTTACAAAGTTTGTTTTAAATGTTTGATACGTTTTGGTAATTTGTTTTGAAAGTTATTGACTAAATTGGTGGAGATGCTGAATAATGTATTTACACACCAATTCTGAATAAATACATAGATTCTGTATCAATAAAATACATATATAGCTAATTACTACAAGAAGCAATACATATGTCGGTCAGTTTAAATGAAATTTTAGATATATTTAAGAAGAAATGTTTATGTATTATATTTAGTATTGTCTTATTGTTTAAGTAAAACACAAATAAATAATATTTTTGTTTAAAATGAGGACTGCATGCTTTATTCCTGTGTGTTATAGTACACATTGTGTCGATGTTTGTAAACATGTAATCATATATTTATGTTTTGTGTATATTTTACTTCTAGTTTGTCAATCAGTGTATGTGTGCATTTGTACGTGTCTCTGCTATTGCACGTCTGGAAATCTTCAGGGCTTCAATGCGTATGCCCCCATTGAGTGGCTGACGGAGGTCGTTCTAAACTTCATTTTTTTTTAATACATGTCCGTTGTTCTTTATATATTTTTATATTAATAACCTTTATTAATCAATATGCTCATTCTGCATGAAATACATTAACAAGGATAGTGGTCTAGGGTCATCTTAATCTTCGTATATCATGTCTTTATCAGGTTTACATAAAGATATGTACAATAACACATATATCTCAGCTAATAAGCTTCTTCAGTCTGGGATATAATCAATTATATTGCTCTCGTTAAATATTTACTGAGTTAATTGCTGTTAAAACATTTTTTTTCCCTTTTCAGCGCGACGTCGTTTTGATTATTTGTATTTTTGCACACGTGTTTCTATTTTGCTTTGAATATTTGTACTTTATATTTATTAAGATTGGTTCTGGCATTCTTGATTTATTGTTAATCAAATCAAAATCTAAAAAAACATACACAAATTCTATTTTAAATGTAAACACATGATGTCAAGGAAGCTTTAATATTACAAATCGATCGAATAGAAGCCACGTATATAATAATTTATTGTGCATGTAACATACTACTTAGCAGATATATAAATGTCAACTCACATTGACTTTGATTGGTTTTGTATTATTCGTTTTTATTATGTAAACACTTTGCACTAGATAAATGAAATACATGTTTACCGGTACATCTAAAACAGTATATATAATGTTTGTATAAGCTCGTAACTGCGAATAATGTTTTGAAATACGAAAATGTATGTCTTGTATTCGAATGTATATGTATAATAACTGTATGTGATGTACTTATATTATATTTTCTAACAGTACATGGACTTGAACTATTCTGTATAAAACATGCATTTATGGAGTAAGATATTGTGAAAGTCGAATTCTGCACAACTAAAAAAACCAAAGAACAACACAAAAACTTGGCACTACAAATTTGCTATTGATAACCATCTAACAATATAAACGTGTGACGTTTTAATCTCCAAAACATCGTCTATTTTTTACCTACTATTTGCTTTACTCTATTCACATCTTCTTCCTGCCGTTCACCCCATCGACGTTTCTATTGGCTTTCAACACCTCTTCGACCTCCTCAATATCTAGTGGAGAACCTTTGCACGGGTATCGCACGCATTCGAAGCCGTCGAATGTTGGCAAGATGAGCACGTGCTTTCCGCACGGGAAGTTGCGTTAAAAGTTCATTCCGAACGGCAGATCGTAGATTTTCATTGTGAGGTTCAGATTGTCCATATTTATATCGTTAATTTCCTCGTCAGTGTCGCTCGGAACCTCTCGTCAAATTACAATGCCGCGTTCGTCGTCAGTCCCTGTTGGCAAAAATAAAAATCGGAAAACGAACGATGAATATGAATGGTAGTAAAACATTGCGATCGATGAACAACAACAGCAAAAATGGTGTGTGTGATATATTTAGGTTTGAAGTGTATTGTAGTATATACGTATGGAAGACGTTGTATATATACATTATGACCATAACACAACATATGTCCACATGGTCATGGGTGCAATAACTCTACATTATATTATTGTCTATTTACAAATATTGTTCTAAGTAGCTAAACACAATTATAAGACTACACAGATTGCCGCTGTTTACCAGCAAAGTACAATTGAAAATTGTGACTGTAACAAACACAAAATTGTTAGCAAGTTTAAAGATGTATGATCGTTGAAATTTCCAGGAGCAAATTATTAATTGACACAGTGTCAATTTATTCATGTAATGTCAATGACAGCGGCGCACACTCAATGAGCCACGTTCTTGGAAAACTGGATATTCGTTTTGTAGTGACTTTAAACAAAAAGTTCCATATAAGTTATTCTTGGATGAGACTTTACGCACATGCATGAACAATAGTTTTCCCAGCGCAAGGCTAAAATGTTCGTTATCTGACGCTTACCGGGTATAACGTTGTCTAGAATAAGCGCAGCAAAACATCCCATGAACATGTTAGCTAGAAAGACCTGTAACACTTGGTCTATATAGTATACACCTTACAACATTTATACTTGAACTATTCTGTATATAGGAACAATTCTATGGTGATAATACACTTTTGCACAACTAAAAAAACAGCAAACAAAACGCGGAACTACAGAGTTGTTATTGCTAGCAAACTAACAATTAAAACGGTTGACGTTTTAATTTCCAAAACATTGTCTATTTCAACCAAACCACACCAATTAGTCTGTGCGTAAATATGTATTTCGTCAATAAAATCAATTATAAGTGGCTTCTTCTTTCTTTTCTCCATTCATATATTCGTCGTATCGTTTACCCCACCTCGGTTCCTTTTAGTTTTCAACACCTCTTCGACCTCCTCAAGGTCCGGCGGAGAACATTTGCAGGGGCATCGCAAGCTACCAAAGCCGTCGAATGTTGGCAAGATGGGCACGTTCTTTTTCCCATCGGAAGTTAGGTATAAGGTTCATTCCAAACGGTAGATCGTATTTATATAGTCGCTTTCATCGTCGGTATCGATCGGGACCTCTCGCCAAATTACAATTCCGCGTTCTTCGTCAGTCCCTGTTGGTAAACAAGAAAAAACCTGTACATATAAAATGCATATGAATGTTAGTAAATTATTAATACCCATTCTTTTATACGACAAAACATTTATAGTTACACTTTATACCAGCCGGTTCTTTAATGCAAGGCTAGAGTATACATGATCAAGTTACGTATAATGAGTCCATGAAGCGCTATCAAATCTGTATATTTTCAGTTTATCAACTTTATTAGATAAGAGGAAATGAAACATATAACACATGTTTATAGGTGCATTTATAACCAGTCGCTATTATTTGCATGACGCAGCAGCCATTACGATATTCATGTAATCACATACGCACTGAATTGTGTTCTTACAATGTCATCGTTTTGCTGCACCAAAACGGAGAATGTAAGAAAGTAAGAGAAATGTTCTGACCATGACGAAGCCAATGTGGTAAAACGTGGTACCAACCGGTTCTTATGAGGACCTCATTTTGCATGACCCAGTTAGGAAAACTGAGGCCCAGGAAGAGGGAAATGCCGAACACGAAGAGGTGCTGGAAGAGTTTATGTACACGTACTGGAGATTGGACGCGTCCACCGCCGTCAGGACACCTGGAAAGACACTTTTTGTATTTAATATAATAGCAAATCCTTACATTATCTAAACCATGACGATATAAACCGTTGTATAGCACGAGGTTCTTTAATTATGGAAGGTCACTAATTTACGAACAGTTTGACACAAACAACACATTGACAGAGAATAAAACAAACACATGCAAACACAATGACTGTAACGGGGGTCACCGCTCTGATGCATTGGAGTTGGCAATGTTTATTTGCTAATCAACTTGTGAAAGACAATAGACTCGAACCAAATATTAAAATTTAATCTTAATAGTTTTAACGAAAAAAAGAACTAGACAGGATGCCCCGGCGATTGGGTTCGGCAAAGATATATTTGGTCTGTTGTCTATTAATTCACAATTGCACCAGTCAAATGTTAATCAATCGAAACATACTAGAGCATAACACTATAAGCGCTCTTTCTAGATTTACCGAATAGTACGAGGCAGAAGGCCCCGATGATTGGGTCCGGCATGGAGACCACGAGCGCGCTGAACTTGCCGAAGCAGCCGAACACTACCATGTTGATTCCCGCCACAACCACAACGCGGCGACTGCCAACCTACAAACAGGAGTATTTGTCAGTATAAACCACGTTCAGAGAAAATGGGGCAAATGCATCTGCGTACACTGTTGTCCTATATTAGCACGTGTAGTCCGCACAGGCTAATCAGAAACGAAAATTTCAGCTTTTATGGATTTTTTTGTTCAAAGGTGAAATGCTACTGTTTTTAAAACCCGTAAAAAACATGTATTTATTGAATTTAGTGCATATAAAAACGTTTTCGCACTTCAATTCGATTCAATCACGGTGTTATTAGCGAGAACGGATATGACAAAGTCGCGAATTTTCACACATTCCGATCCAATCGCCATTTTCATTCAAACCTGTAGTGACGTCAATTTTACCTTGGCGCTCTCAATAACGAGCCGGTGTTATATGGCTTCGGATGTGATATTGCTCGCAACTTCAGTACGAAAAACTGATGAAAATGGAAAATGATATGAAGAGATTTCCGTTGAACCGTACATGAAAGAGCCGGAATTTAGTTAAAGTCAGTCTGATTTTTCTGAATCTGACTCGATCTCGAGGAATCTTTTGCAGATGCTCCAGATGACCATCGTGTTCTGAATACGGATTGGTAAATGTATAACTTTCTTATTTTGCTTAATGCACATGTCGGGACAAAGACATTAATAAATCGTTCATTTTAATTCTACATTACGAGCGCGTTGAATATGACTACGTTGAATTTTTAATAAATATCAACACAGAACGGATACTTGCACCAGTTCTGAATAGAAAGGAATTTCTGAATTGACAATCAAACATATTTTGTATTTTCAGTTGTTTGTTAAACAACACATCCAGAAGGCCGTGGCCCAAGTGGACAAAGTAAGCATAGAGTGGTTACAACATAAATAATTCATGATTTAACAAAAAAAAAATAATAATAATACGTTTCATTGCAACAATTCATACAAGTATAATTAAATATAGGTATAATTATATTAATAACTATTGATAGTATATATGTAATTGAATAGGTCGTATTACATCATTTGTAATGGAGCTTAATTATGACAACAAAATATCACATAAGCTTATTGCAGGTATATTGGGTCTTCACATGACAATTGCCATAATAATAACACGTTTTACTAACCCGGCGTAACAAATTTCGTTTTACGTGATAGCACACAGTATTTAACTAAATATTTATTATGCTTTTTTTCATGCTTGTATCAATTTCATGAGAATTAGCCCTTGCTTGCTGCCTATGCGAAACGAAAATATCAGCAGCTCAAAGGCTCTGCTCATAGTACAACATATTATTTAATTAAACTGATATTATGACAATGTGTCTGTAGTTAAACAAACACGAGAAACAAATTGTTTTAACTGGTTGCGTTTAATATTAAAAACAAGCATTTCATAAACCTTAAACAGACCACCTACGCAATCAAAAATGTAGATGGTCAAAAGGTCCTGTAATATGCTCTATGAAAATATAGATGTTACAAGTACAGTATTTAATGTTACATAATAGTTGTAAATCAATGCATAACAGTTCTAAAAATGCAGCCATATTGTCGTTGAATACANTTTATGACTAATTGGAATGTCTGTAAATTTGTACAAATATTTTTTCAGTTTAAAGATAGCTTTTAGGGCCTGTCTAGCGAGAGTATTTTCTGCGTCACTAAATGAACCACCAGTTGTGAATACAATACCAAGATTGTTGAACCGGTTAACAATAGCTATGATTTGATTATCATAATTAAATATATTTGTTATTATTTTCAGTTGTACATGTTCATGTTGCACACCGTATCGTATGCAGATTGAGTTTAAATGCTGCACCAAGTACCCAGCGTTGATGGAAAGGATGGAAGACGCAGGGGTAAAGTGCATAGCTGAGCACACTTGCTTACATGCCAACTGTCTCCACTCATATGTCATTGAAGTTTCGTTTCACGAGTTCCTTGAAATAAATCGTCCATCAGTCATTAAGAACCAATACACGAGAAGATGTTATTAAAAAAATACTCAGAATAAAGTTAATGAACGAACCCAAATACGGATGAAAACAAACAATAAATAGATCGATGGTATGTACACAACGTACATTAACTAACAGTTTTACATAATCATCGTTTTTATTGATAATCATGTATAATATCAAATATTTTTTTTTCTATTATGTCTGAATAAAACATAAGCGTGCAAGAAAATGCATTTTTGGAACGATTATATTGTTGTTATTTTTTTTTACTGACAACGAAAACGGGAATGGAACACAATCTACGATATCGGTTTGTGGTTACCACAAAAATGTATATACTTGACGTATCTTCGCGACCATGTTTAGAACAAAAATACAGGAATGGAAACTCTTTCAGAATAAATTTATTTTAATAAACGAACCCAAATAAGGATGAAAACAAACAACAAATAGATCGATTTTTATGAACGCAGCATATAGTAACTGATTTGAACCTTTATATGTCTGTAAAAAAAACTTAACTTGTTACGCATTGAATAAATTCTCTTGATAAATGCAATTGTTTTTATTTAATGGTTCACACCAATTTTGACACTATGTGTTTCAGCATTTTTAACCCGGTGTTTATTTGCCCCTTTGTTAATCACAAACCCATTATCTCGCTATGATCAGATACTGTCCAGACAATTACAAAGAAATTGCGGTGTCATTAAACCGAGGACCTATACTTGGGTCCCTGCATAAACCACATGTGGTAGACTAGTGTTTGGTCATTTTACACAATTTATGTCCATGTCATCTCTCGGCATATTGAGCGGTCATAGAATCCAATTTTGAGGGGCAAAAATAATTTATAGTTGCTTTAATAAAATATATTAACATATACATGTGTAATAACTATAAGTTTAAAATATTGTACAAATTTACTGCTACACAATAAACGGCTTTAACGGGAACCGGCTAATGTAAACTCCGCTAGGACGTAAAAAGATTTTACGTTACTGCAGTGTACGAAACGCTATCATGAAAACAAGCAATCACGTTTGATCACAATAGGGGTAAAACTACTTTTGAAAATTAATTAAAATAAAGATTGGTGGTATCATACAATGCTAGATTGTTATCAATCAGTATCCAAACTAAAGAGATTTCAATATACATGCACAGACAGTTCAATTTGCATAATATGCAAGAATTTTTTCCGTTTGTATGGTACAATTTATGTATATCTTCTTTCAATATAACGGAAACGAAAATGCACTCAATGTAAAAGAAAATTACCACAACATTAGAAGAATTAAATATATTCCACTGTTTAGGGCTTTGTTTTATAATTTATTCAATGCACCTCGTACGATCGCAGAGGATAAAAAACAATAGACGAGTTTACGTGTCATGCGCGTTTAGGGACAAGATGACGTCATCACCAAAAATGGTGGCGGAAATACCCCAGCGGTTTACGGATAACAAAATCATCGTTTTTTAGTATCAGACTATTTTTCCAATTTTCTTAATATTTTGAATCGTTTTAGAATGTATTTATTTATAAAATAGCATTTTCGTAATGAAATCAGCATTTCATCTTTTAAGGAGGTCCCTTCTAAACAAAAATCCAGTCAAGGCGGTAAGTGTTGTTCATGATAAGCATGTTTGGACTGCACATGCCAATCTGGGACGACACTTTATGCAAATGCATAAAGCATGGGGTTTCCCAGAACGAGACTAATATATTAGTATAGACAAGGATATAAGAACATGTAAAATCCTGTAAATATGTATAAGTATGATCTCATCGCCACAAATAGTGTACAATGAGTGGGTAGTTAAACCAAAGTAGGGCTATATAGCGATCCAATTTGGACTTGAAGAATTTGGTGCTAATGTACTCTATCAAAAAGAATGACAATCGTGCCTTAAAATAAAACGTATTATCTTTTAAGTTACACGGCTACATAACAAAGTAGTCAGTGACGTATCAATAGTTTTACATTGCACAATTCACTACACATATACCGATATAATTATTATTTTTTAGTTCGTACATTTGCCATAAGCGTTCGTAGCACAAACTGCCTGCGAAAGATCGCAATATAGAACGATATAAATTTATGAGACTTAATATAAGATTGGCAGACATAAATTACCTTATTGAGACATATTACACCTATAATAATTATTTTGACTGCAAGACGTCACTCCAAACCCCGGACCAACGGGTACCGATATAATGCATCACATACCTTCCATAAATATACTTAGAGAAATATACACTATCATAAATATTTGATGTTTTGCTATTGGGCATTGTTGTTTAATACTCAGTATGAACATCCCCATGTGAATAAAACAGGTATACCGATATATGCCTTTTGAAGAGTATTTATTAAATTGTTGCTTGGAACGAATTTGAGAGTGTACTTTTTAACGCTTTCATCAATATAACAGTCGCAGTACATAAATATCTGCCTGAAAAAGGCAAAATGCATATTTTTTAAACATGTAATTATTTAGGGGGAAAGTCCGTCGATACCACCGATATACCCGTTTAATCAGTAAAAGACCATGACCACATGACGTAACATTCCATCGTAAGATCACAAGGCACAGGACAGTGGAACTCAAAAAACATTAACGGAATAGGAATGTATCGTCGCTTTCCACTAGTGTTTTATTTAAGACGATGACCACTACTAGGCGCAGCGAGTTTCTAACCCAAGGTTGATGATTTGAAAATCTTTGAAAAGGACTACACTGTGATGTCAAATAGAAAATATAAAAGCGGTGGGCTTCGTGTTAGCCGATAGATTTTATTCTATAAAATTCAATATAATATGTATTTATTTATTTATTTAGCTTGATATTCGCATGCCATGTCATAACCCAATAACTATGCACTTAATGTTTTTCTTTTATACCTAATGATAAAATATGACATTTCTGCAGTGAAATAACAGCAGTGAAAATAAACAAATTGTTGTTTTCACCGGTCAAAATAACACATTTTCGGAACTTCTTTTCTATTTTTAGATTATCATATCAAGATGTACTTCCCTTTGCAAACACTAATGACGTCATTTTGTGCATTGAAATGTATTGAGGCACGCCACGGGAAAAGGATAACTTTTCAGCGAAAGGGAAACAGCTGTTAATTATTTTCTTGAAAAGGGGGCATAAAATAAACAGAAAATTCGTTCATGTCAGTGTAAGATCGTTTGTTATGTCACTCGTGATCATAGAAAAATAATATTTTCTATGATCACTCGTGAAATAACAAACGATCTCCCACTGACATGAACAAATATCCTCTATATGTTTACGAAATAGTAATTATTTAACTTCTAACTGTCACAAAAAAGTACTTAAACGCGTGTAGCACTTAAGTTTTTGTATAATGATAACGACATTTTCTAAAACATATTGCAAATATTATTTTGAAATATGTGTACTGCTTGTGCCATATTATAGGTTCATATTATTCTCGAACGTTTGCTGATCCACCAACATTCTGACATTCATTGGCGATGTGAACAGTTTGCTGTGTTTCAAAAAGTTAACACTTGGTGTCTGGAAATGATTATACGTCTAACAATATATCTTTAAAACTCGTTGATACCAATATGTAATCGAACCTTAATGTATGTGTTATTTTGCAAATTGATGGTGTGTTTTTTGAAAGATTATTGTATTCCTTTTCATTAAAAATCTAGGCGTGATATTCCAACGAGCATCTGACAATACCATCATTACTTAGTCAAGTTTGAATACCTTCTATTTTTCCCGCGATTTTTTATCTGCCGAGTTTTAGATACTTTTATATGGCTGGACATGGTTAATCGGTTTAGACTGGAGTGGTTTGTTAGAGTTCGTTCCAATTAATTCCATGAAAAATGTGTACAACATCTTAATATCAGAGAAATCACAACAATGGATTGCAAAGTGACTAATCGTTTCATATGATGGGGTCTATACGCACCAACGATGAGTACATATGTTATTCTGAACATGTTTTTCCAAATGCCTCACGCTTCGTCCCGTCTTCGTCTAATTTCAATGATTGTAATGGTACGTCTTCACTCAATTGCATTGTCACGTCCAACTTTGTTGTATCTGTTTACGATTATATTATGCAGCCTGATCGTAGTGTTTTATTACTTTAAATATAATCACGGTTTGCTCGGGGCATTTATTATGCAAGTAATGTATGTATAATAGCAATACAATTGAAACACATTAATGGTGATGAAGAAAAAAGGGCGGGACATTGCATAACCTTACTTTTAATTAAAGCATATTCTAATCGGAAAAATAGTACCTTCAAGTTTGGATTGTGTGGAGGTTGGTATATTTGTATAATACATTTTCAGCGTTTGTATCATTGACTCGAATTTTATAACTGTATACTTGTGTATAATACAAAGCCAGTTGTTATTGCTTGCGTTGGACCAAAAATAAATTGCAGTTTACATTCGATCACCGACTTGGTATACAATCTAACATCATGTGTTGTGAACAATATTCACCATTATAATTCACATCCGACATACTTTGTTCAGTACATAAAAAGTTAGATCCATACATAAAAACAATCAATTACATATATATTTGCAACAGTTCCTGACGACCTCAGTTGCTTTGTGTTGATTTTATTCAACTCAAAATGGAACTTGTGTTAACAGGCAGTGTATCAAAAAGAAAGCACTTTCTTCCTGGTTCTTTTTAAATATTTTCATTTTTTTTAATTCAACAAATTCAAATAGTGGAATACCATAGTGATCTGAAATGCCAGTTGGATTATAAAACAATATTGATGTTAAAAATATTTAGGATGCAACATGGTAGCAAACAGGCTTTACATGTTATATGGTAGTTTTAATATATAAGCTATAGATACTTTAAATGAGAATATTAATAACAGTCAAAGACACTCGTAAGCTGATATTTTAAACGAAACAAGACATTGAAGCTTTAAGCTTGCCCTTTCGTTACTGCTTGTATGCTCAATTCAAGACCACTCGTCTTACATGAAGATTATACAAAACGACACATGGTTAAATATATAAATTCTTAGTCACGTTATGTCCTCCTAAATGTTATGTTTAAAATTGATATAAGACTATAATGAAATTTTGAAAAAGCGAATCGAATAGAGTCAATATACTACGACGGCCGATTTCTTGTTGGTGTAAGAAGTATTTGTGCTTTTTATGTGTCTCTGTTTAACCTGCAATAGAGAGGTAATGTTTTTTTTATTTCTAAACTTCGTTGAGTTGGTTTGAAAATAAGTAATTCAGAGACTTTCGAAATTTTCGAAATTTGGCACAGGGACCATGGAACATAATACAAAAAAAGTTTCGGTTATTAAAACAAAACGAGACAATGTATTTGCCAGCAGACAAGAGTCGTAACATTGCGATTGGTACGTCATAATGGCAAAGCCATGCGTTCCTTTGTGTTCCTGTAGGTTCATTTGATCCTGATTTTGATATGGATAAATCATGAAATTAATATTTTGCATAATACCATAATTATGAAAACGCTGCTTAATATAAACTATTTTTTGATGGAAATCGGAAAATACAGATTATCAGAATTATCCCTTTTTGTTCACAATGTACCGTGTCTCGGTGTTTATACCTTTTTCGACTGAGAAAGCTAGAACAAACTGTGGGTTGTTCTGATACCGCAATGACATGAAGTTTCTTATTTTATACAATGTTTTACATAATGATCCGCTACAATTAGTATTCAAATTATGTGCTGAACAAAGATATTTTATTGTGCAATGATTACGGAAATTCATATTATACATTAAATCAAATCCAATGATTTGAAACAAAATCAGATATGTACATTGGTATCATAATATTACCTTACTGTAGATATATTCATTCTGCCATTAAACTAGTGAACACTAGCTGTGATACGACTCGACTATTCATCCTCTATATAAGTGTAAGTGTTATGTATTCAAAATTATATTATCCACGGGACAAAACTGCACAATAAGATCAATCATGATTTATCTCTTGAATACAGCAGCGCAGCGCCACTCGTTTTTCGTTTACCGTTTTATCAACCCAAGAACGGTTAACGGGACCAAACATTTCGTTTCAAGTTTCAAACACTAATTTTCGTTATATGAAGATTGAAACGAAATATGAACAAGGAAATACGCTTTGTTTTTTGTTTCATAATTAGTACAACGAAAACCGATATTAAGAAGTCAACTTTGTTTTCTTATTGAGTGTTTTTCGGTTAATTAAAAAATCGGAATATGAACTAATATGCGTTGAATTTCGTGTTTCTTTCGTGAAATTTGAGTTTCTGTTTCCTCTCCGCACATTGCCTATGGCTTTGGTATTCTGCATCCAAAATCAAAGTTTAAGAAAAAAATACCGAACGATTCAGGATTCTCAGAAAAATCCAAGTTACTTACCCTTAGTATTGTCCCCGTTTGTCTCATAACCATTTAATTATATAATTCGCGTTAACATAAATATTGATAAAGTAAGACATATTTGGTACGTATTTATGTAAACAATGCAGCATATATGCATTCTTTGTAGAAAACGATTTGTAACACGAGGAATAAAGAAAATATAAGCGGACAAGTGTTGTTATCTCCCGTCAGAAAACAAGAAAACATATCAATCTTTAGTCAATAGTCATTTTGAATTTATTTTTTGTATGTTTTTAACAACAGAAGGAAATACAACATTTGAGCATTAACATGTTATCTTATGCATCTGTAATCGAAAAATAGAAAAAACGAGTTTTGTTCCATTGCACACATTTCAATTTCCAGCTTTAATTGCAAGAGTACCCACCTGTACAAAAATGAATATGCCATAATCATGTTTGAGCTGAAAAATGTAAATGTTGCATAAACGTATGAAACATATCGTAGTTATATATAACTATCATAATCTGCTTACACGTATGAATAACATGTAGTACATCATTTGTAAACAAAAGCAATCGGGCGTTAAATAGTTTATATTGCTTAGTTCAAATAGCTCCCCTAAGAATTTACATTCAGAATTAAATAGTGTCCATAAATAATAGTTAAATAGTACAAACATTTGTTTAAACATGTGAAAATGATGGATAGTTAATAATTAAGTCATATCGTAACAAATACTTTATTTACATTGCACCAGCACAGATGATTCAGAATGTCTCCCCTAAACCTTGGAAGTTTAAACTGTTTTCTATAACGTAAGAGGAAGGGGACATTTAAACTGGGAAAATAAATGGACAAGTTTACCATTTTGATTAAAGTATCGTAGTTTTACGCATATATTCGGAAACCGTTCGGGTTAACAAAAATATAATAAAGGCGGTATAAAACGAAGTTCATTACCGGTTAACATCCTAAATTGCATTATACATATAATAAGCCCCTTTTAGTATGAGTCCAGAAAACCATCGCACTTGCTTACCAATAGACGTTGTTAATTGAATTAGAGAAGTTACATACCCATACGAATCTGGATCCAGAAAACATTCAAATGGGTCTTGTTAACGGTAAACTGGATTATATAATTAATGAACTACTATACATCTGCGTCCAGATAACAAGATCAATATGAGGTGGTTAAACTGCCTGAAGTGAATTAAATAATTTTATTTTGGGAATATGAGTCTGTTTTTTAAAGTCTATGGTATGAGCAGTGTACCTCTATTTTAAGCGATTAATGATGGGTTAAGCGTGCGTTCGACGGGTTATTCAAACGGTTTAAATCTCCAACGCTTCGAAGCAACGGTTTTGAACATGGAAGTATATATTTTAACATATTTTGAGATTAAAATGGATTTTTCAAATAATTATTAATAAGAAAAGCGTGCATATTAAACCCAAACAGCGTCAGTGAAAACTACAACTCGGCTTTTTATGTCCAAAGAGGTTTCAAGTTAAAAAAAGATATGTTTTCTGTTTGAAAACTTACATATAATATACGTTGAACTATAAGTGGTTGTCTCGAAAAGTCTTTATGTCAAAGTTAATTGACTTCACATGATTCAATGATCAAAAGGTTCTCATAATATATGCTTAAACATATCAACGTTGAAAAACATACATCTATGCCACATAAATAATGCACAAAGAACTTCTCCGCATGTAATCACATTTCATAATCACATTTCATTAGATGTTAGAAAGTCATGCAGGTAAAAAGGCTAACCATATTCAATCTTTACTTGCGCAATTACCCTTAAAACGCTATTACATAGCTTTAAACATTGTGTTTTGTTTAATATGGTAAAGTATTTCCGTCCAGTATTTTAAGTGTAGGCATTTGCTCACTTGTCATTAATAAAAGACAGACAGATGGAACCAACAATAGTTCAAGCCTTGATACTGGCTCTAGAGTTTCATTTCTACTTTATTACCATAACAACTCACACAATTATGCATAACAATTATTTTAATCACATTTCCGACAATATAAGATCTAATTATACAGGAAACAACATAATGTAAAATTATGGCGTTTTTTTTCAATATTATGAACGGAGGATTAAAACAGTTAATAATGTACTTTTAGTTTCCTACGAATGCGCAAAAGTTGTAATCAAAATGTTATAATCATTATTATACAAGTCGTTATTTAACAAATCCACAAAGACTACGTTTCTATAAGTTATGTCAAAACTCAGTTATAAACATGCACCACTGTTCTCATGCACGCTGAATAATACGGACACGTAGTTTACCTGTTAACTGTGTGTTAAATCCTCTCACGGCAGATATTTAAATGTTTAACTTTAACCTTAAACCAAAAACTTAACTTGAACCGATGTATAATATGATTGGAATCAAATGTAGGTTTTTTGTTAAATGTCGAACATGTTTCAGACATTGTAAATGTGGCATGGATTTTTAACAAAAATGGTTTAAGGTGTTATACAGGTCTGTATGTCAAATAGAATGTTATTAACAAATTATGTCGGCTGTGTGTTTTGATAAATACTAAGAGTTTCGCTTGACTGCCTGCCGAAATAAACAATGATGGTTGAAATAATAACACAGCGCTTAGTCATTTTTCGTTTGAATAGTTTGGAGAGTTTTTAATTGTAACTCTATTACAGGACAATGCATATAATATTAAAAATTAACATTACGGATCGCAAGGCAAATTACAAATGCGGCCCAGTTGTGTCTATCTCAATACCTACATGTATATATACTGAATGCATTAAATATCAGATATATTGACATTAACTTGTGCAAAAGATACAGAAGTAAATTACAGCGAAACATTCTTTAGAGGTCAAAACAACGTTTGCATACAAATCACAAGCTGAAGGTGTCAACGGTTATAGTGCATGAACAAAAAACATGTCATGCGTGACCGTCGTTGGTGTGTTTTGTGGCAGCTGTTATATAAGCTGGTGAAGACATTTTGCTATTATATAACGATTGACGGTTCGGTTAAGCCTTATTCATGTGTTGTAAAAACTTGACGTTTGCTTAGGTTCCCAATTTACTTCTACTCAGGTAATTGCGGTGAAATTATTTCTTATATACTCGATATGAGATATGTTTTGTAAATACCTGTTGTAAAACATACACAATATACATGTATGATGTTGCACACTTTATTTGTTATGATGCATATAATTTGTTTTGAAATATTGCATTTTTTAACAGAAGTTGAAAAATGTTGTGATAAAATAGTCGTATTTTGTACGCATCTTAAATATAGCTGAAGGTTTTAATACCCATGCGCTTTTATATTTTTTTAAACAAATGTCCTAAAACCCGTTTTATTAGAAACTGAAGTACTATAACCAAAACATCGGAATATCATTTTTCAAGGTGGTAAAGCAAATGTAAAATATAGGTTCATTTTTTTTCCCATATATGTTTTTCGACTGAAAACAAAACTACTAAAATGTGATATTTCTCAGCTTTGGATAATTGGAATGCATGTTCCATTTGTCGTTAATTGCATTTGTAAGACAACTCAAACAAATTAAAATTATATCGTCTATCTAGTTGAAAAATATAATTAGACATTTTACGTAGTGTAAAGTAATGTTATGAATACAGCAAACATAATTGTTATGTACCTGGTTAAAGTGAACAATGACGTCTTTTATGTAAGACATAGGAAAACAAATAATACATCAACATGTAAATGACGGAAGTAGATATATTTAAAACTAATCACGTGCTAAGAAATATTTAACAAAAAAAAAGTTTCATATATCTCGGTTTATACCTCATACCTTAAGATTTTGAATCGATGTATGTGCACTGATTGTGTAACGACGTATATGCACGATCATTTAACAGATAAACTGGTCTGTGTACAGTATCTAAACAAAGTTAATAAGCTTACTGTTTACAAAATAGGAAGCATTTTTATCTCAGCGTACAATAAGCTCGGATTAACAACTTCTTTTGTGTTCAGTGCATACGGACATTCCATTACATCAGTAAATATTGCAATGGAAAGGTTGCACAAGACTGAAAACGATGCAAAACATCGGCACGTAAAATTTGGATTTGTTCCATAGATTGTGTTATTTTCGATGTTTGATTATTGTATTTATTTTTTAATTTAATCGGCTATTTAGTTTAACAATTGGCTAATACGTGTACTTGTTTCCAAACCGACGATACTTTGAAAAATGGCTAATCTGGGACGACATTTTTCGCCAAAACTTTAAACGAAACATACCATAAAATCGTTAAGTGTCGTCCGTGATAAGCTGCAAATGTTAATCTTGGACGAAATTTTTCGCACATGCATTAAGCTAAGAGTTCATACTTGAAATACTCCCACATATGAGAATGGATCCTTTTCAAGTATTGACGCAATGCTGATGGGTTTTAAATGTAAATTTAAAACATCTGCTTATGAGTGTTCGACGTAAAACTGGAACGGATCTTTCAACTTATAAACCATCAATTCTTACATCTTATTTAATTTTTATTAAATTAAATTATTAATCGGAATACCACGCTGCTCATATCCTGAATACTCGATGATGGCATAAATAAAATACATTTTATTTTAACTCCCTAGATTTATACTTCCCGTGGGTTGTTGGGGAAGATTTGTGTTTTGGCTCTCTCCTTACAATCTAGTACAATTTTGAAATCAGCAATATAAACAAAATATTTCAAAGCGATTAATAATCATTCTTCATAATTCGTGGAAGTAATCAAATAATAAATCTGTGTGGCAATGAATTTAAACACTTTTAATAAAATCCAACATGTTCCTGATTTCATACACGGTTTCATTGCAGTTATTGCACCTCAGGTCCAGCAGGCTGAGCTATGACTGAACGTGTGGCAAAGGATGGACGGACGGGTCCTGGTATGAACAAGGTTATATCACAATTATGAAGAAAACGAGTGATGTGCTGTTTAGTTTGATTGTCGTATTTTTATTTACAAGTGATCAGAGAAAATAAATTGTATTTTTCTAAGCTCCAATTCGCTGATTCCATATCGATCAAAACGTAAAAATGACTGTTGAGCTCGCGTATTGCTTCCTTTCGATAGTGTACAATAATGGTGAAATTATATTTGTTTAATTACTTTGTATGTACATTTATATTTGCGAATGCATTTTAGTGCGAATTGTTTGTGAGTGTCCCTTTAATCAACGCCTCCACTTGCTGTTTTCAAAATTTAAATTAGATATATTTTTAATCTTTCCTTCAAGTCAAATAAATTTGGTTAAAGAAGTCTGCTATTCGACAAAATATTATCCATATTACTTAAGTTTTATCTGGTTTCTTTTTTTTCTTTTTTCTGAGTTTCACACATTCACTCTATAATGGTCTTGTAATGTTTTTGCAATTCTAACCATATGCATAGTTTGTTACATGTAATTTAAACCCATATGCACACGTGTTGTTTTTTCCCACGACAAATTCAATTACAAGTTTGTTTCCTTGAATAACTAATATTTAGGTTTATCATAGTGCATACATCGAGTAGTATACATGTATATAGTCGTTTATTCCCGGTTCGGCAGATACATGTGTTTATGTATGGGATTGTGTCAAATTTAATTTTGGTCGGACACGTTTTCTTAGGGTGTTCGAAGAATCTAGGATACGATTTTTTTTGTGGCGACCGAATCATCTGGTGTCCGACTGTAACGTCGGTGTTTGTTTGTCCATCATGCATTATTCAATTGCAAAATAGATAACCCAATATTTATTTCAACGCCGTTGTCGTTCTACAGTCATTTCTTGTTTAATCTGGGATACACAGTATGAATATTTTCTTCTTGTTCAACTTTGAACAGATACCAGTAAGTCCAAGTTCTCAAACTTTGAAGCATAATATTTTTCTTTCTTAAAGTGTCCATTCGTCCACACTCTCCTTTGCAACGACGGGGTATCGACAACAGAGCCTTTTCCAGTTCCATGGACCTGTCTGAAGAAAACAAGACGGGCGATGACTCTGCAGTCGTCGAGAAAGGCGTTGAATATAAATCTGGGGAACAGGTAAGTTAATGACGTGTTCTTAACAAGCCGATGAAAAAAAAACCATAAGTAAATTTGAGAACAATCAAGGAGCAACGATACAACATATTATTGAGAAAATGATGAAAGTTCACCGGATGATCATTTAATTAGGTGACCCTTTCTTTACATAAAAAGGAATAATGAACCTACAGAAATACTTTTTTCCGCTTAACTTATGAAATAGAAATGACCAATAGGCCATACAAAAAACAATACACATACCAAACATACTTAAAACAAATAAGGCATGATTAAAGCTGTGGCCACAGCCTTGGAACGGTCGATTGAAAGCATCGGGCGTGTAAACCGGTTGATGGCTAGTCTTACATTACAATAAGCCCAGAACGAATCACAAAACACACACACATTAGCTTAATAGCCTCGTAATTCAAATTAAAAAGCAATTAAAGCAAATAATAACTCGATTCAATAATATTTAAGAGCTCCTGACCTATCGTATTGGCATTGTTGTTTGTGAGATATTTCAAAAAAATGGGAAACTTGTATTAACCTTGTGTGTGCTTTAAACATACAAGTTAGATGACTCGCGTGAACAATTTAGGTGAAATATTATATTTGGAACTTGTTTATTATTTTGATGACATAAGTGTGGTTTGTTTTGGCAGCATATACTATAAAACTTTATAAATTAAGGTACTCAGACTTGACATAAAAAGACAAATGTAGCTATCGATCATTTTCCCCAAATATATCAGTATCATAAGCATAAAAGAGCATATTCATTACAAATAGTTTCAAAACATGTAATATATCTTCATGGTCTCACATACTTATACAGTTTTAGTTAACAAAAGGTTAAGTCATATACTGCTCAGACTATAGATATTTAATATCATTTAACTTTTAGTTTTAAAGTGGAATTTATCTATAACATCAAAATATGTTTTTAAACTTTGAGTTATCGATCATAGTATGAGTATTAAACACATTTGCAATGTATTTATGATAATTTTTAAATTGGCTCCAAACCATCCAGAAACAACGGGTATTCTTGATAAAGAACTTCTCAGAAATTATTCAACGGGTACCCGTAATTGTAATCGATCTTGGTTAGCGTTCTATCTAAGGAAATAAGGTCAATCTTCGTTCGTGAAAATGTTCTCTGTTTGCATCGGTTACTTCCCGTGTTGGTTAAAGTCACAGCAATTCATGAATTCCACACATATAGAAGAATTTTGTTTTTAATCATATCAATTGACCCAGTGAGATAGTGTACTTTGATTTACAGTTAAATATTAATGAATACAAAAATGAAAATACTGCTTCTATGCGATTGAGTAGATTATTGTAGACAAACCACCGGAGATAACCCAACAACACTATTTAAACCAAAAGGCAGTGACGTTTCTTTCTGTGAAAGTGATTTACAAACGGTTGACATCCATTTATTCATCTTCAAGCTAGGTTAATTTCACCTGCTTGTTCTCTTCTCGGCGTACTTTTCGATACTCAGATAAGAGAACCAGAATGTCAAATACAATGACAATTGTTAATGATATGAAAACTTAATGGAATTAATATAATAATAACGAACGCCATGCACCGATAGCTTCGTCGGAAATAGAATACATGCAGTTAAAACACTGCGATGAAGAAC
This sequence comes from Dreissena rostriformis, assembly GCA_007657795.1. NCBI lineage: Eukaryota > Metazoa > Mollusca > Bivalvia > Myida > Dreissenidae > Dreissena > Dreissena rostriformis. Next base: position 98,127 of record VMBQ01001741.1, read on the forward strand.
ATAAACAAGCTATGTGTTTTGAGAGAAAAAAGTAATGCTGACCTGGTAAACGAAATGTACGCCAATAGAACCTTTACACATTCCCCGATATCAAGTTCAGTAGGAGTTGTCTTTCTTAGTAAAACGAAAAGTGAAATGGCTGATTCGGATTGCCTATAGAGGCATCATAATTGTCAGTGGATTTAATGTTCAATAAAAAAAAACTAGCACATTATATTTGTCGTAATACGTTTCACACTTGAAGTAATTTTATTTTGCATATTTGGATATGTTTCCAATTCTTTTGTTGTATTACAAAATGTATTTAACGATCACATAAATAACGACTTTTGCTAACGTAACTGTGATGGACTTTTGATTGTGTTATTTGAAAAACACCATTTTAGAAAATAATTGTTCGTATTCAAAGTACATTGATCACGGCTAATTTCATTGAAGTAAACATAATTAATGACCATAAGTAAATAGACGAAAACTTAAGTACCCGTGGGTTGGGTGAGTTTTGATAATACGCATTACCTTTTTACAGTGGAATCTATTAAATTTGCAGGGTACACAGATCACACAATTTCAATGGCTGACGTTTGTTTCGCGGAATTTAAATTGCGACTAATGGCCAAAAGTAATTTCTTTGATGTAATGTGGAACTGATATCTTTTACATTTAAAACTGATCCACACACACACCAAAGAACAGGCGTGCTGATGCCGTAATCAATTAATATTTCATATATTGAAAACAATCTGTTAGCTCTACGAATAACTCTTTTAAATGTGTAAACAAACTCAAATTAGTACTAGAGTTCTTTGCAAAATCGGGTTACACATTGTCAACTTTACTAAATGCACTTTTAAATGTTCACCAAATCAAATTATTCGAAGATTACATTGCAAAGTCATGTTTTATATCTCGAATTAAATCAGTCAAATGCAAAACCAGATTGTTGTTATTGTAAATAGTTGTCTTTCAAAAGTCTTCATGACCTCTGCAGTTCAAGGCTTGTAAATTGTCGAAATTAATTGCGTGCATTTGCATATAGAAAAGCGTGAAGTCTTACTTCACTACCTGGTATTGTACCATGTTGATTAGGTAATTGCAATGTCTCATCTTACAATTGGGGAGGAACTATGTACTTTCTGGTGACAAAGACGTCTTGTGTTCATATTCTAATACTTTATTAGAATGGTTTGGTAGTAATACGTCAGTTGTCAGTCCCACAGAAAGAACACTTGTCTAAAAAGAAGTATAAATGTTCATTAGCGACCTTTTACTAATATAATGACACTAATAATAAATAATAAAGTTATATGTATAATTTATTTTTGTCTTTCAAAAAGGAACGTTTGAAATAATTGATGTATAATTAACGTTAAATGACCGATAAAAATATATACATGAAGACAGTAGTATATCACGAGCCTCGGTTTTAATTCATCGATAAATTATTGCGCCATGATAATCGCTAAAATTTGGAACGTGAAACTTGTCGATCGATATACAATAATTACGCTACGCTCGGTCGTTAAGTGGATACTGTAGTTGTATTGTTTAAATCGTGATTAACATCTCGTATAGTTCGTACGTGTCACTTCATACGCTTGACTAATGGGCGAAAAATACCAAGAAAAAACGTTTACTTTGCTAAAATTGTAAACACAACGCTAAACATGCTAGACATATCCGCATAAACTTCGTGTTTACCTTCTCGATGAACAATTGCTTAGGGTTAATACCGTGAGTCCGTGGTTCCTTGGCGTTTTTGTTTGATAAAAACACTGTGTTGCTAATGTATTGTAGCGTTGACACACATTTCTTCTGCCTTCATAAAACTGTCCATAGCGGATTGGTTTCCCACTTGCTGAATTGGCCGGGGACCTCGAATAGTGTCACGTGATGTTCAGTTACCGCCCAATGTAGTTTTAGCAAACATTGTCGGTAGAAGTGAATCCGTTGGATTGGTTCGCAGTGCTTTACTAGTTGTGTCGGTAGCATCGAATTCGGGAGCTTAGGAGAGCCGAGCTTCATTTATACTTGTAGCTCCAGCCAATTCTTATGTGAGTGAGTTTTTGTACTGTATTTCTTCTATTTGTTTTTGTTGTTCAAAATGTTAAGGGAGTTTTAAGTTAATTCCAAAACGTGTGCATTTTATCTTACACAGTGCGTACTTAACTATCGGCAGGAAGAGGACTGCGTTTGACTGTTATACATATAACTTATTCGGCATTCAGTGGAGATGTTTTATTTTAATCTTAATTTTAATCCACAAATATTAGCATAAACCTGATAAGGTTATTTTTGAATTGATATGCCGATGATTAACATTAAACACACAATTGAACGATTTTTAATTTCCTAATTTTAATTTTATTTAGAATCATGAAGTCGTCAATGATTACGATAATATACAATGGCTTTTTCCCTCTCTTTCAATAATAGACAGAGCATGGGAAAAATAACGTGGACATGCACGTAGTTTTAAACGGTTTCAAATTCAAGATGTTATCTCCTCGAAAAGTGTATACATATTAGTTACTTTACAGTATTTAAATGACTCGTTTGTGAAATGGCGATTTTCAAAATAATTGTCTTTGATATTAAAAAAGAATGTTTATTGTATGTTTCAACAAGCGAAATTACATGCCTGACTTAAACAAAATATTAGTTCATTAATGTATAATCGTCATTCGAAATCGGTAAAATAAATAAGCTGGTGTAACGTTTTTCCTATATAATTTTGCAAATACGTGTAGTTCTAACATAGTGTTTATAATTCGATGGTAAATATTAAACCCATCGTGGCGCAGTGGTAGCGCATTCGCTTTTCATTCCAGCTGACCAGTACTCGAATCTAGGGGACGGTTATATTTTTTATTAAACTGTTTTACTTTCTGTTATAGTTAGTTTAAACTATCAAACAGTGAAGATTTGTTATTAAACATATCCAATGACATTTAAAAAAAGTATTTGCGTCAATTTCATATAATGTTTTATAAAGACAGAAATCTGTTCTCATAATAAAATTGCTTACCTTAACAAATTGTTTTGCATATCCTCGAACCACAAATGCCAAACTGAACATATTTGATAATTAATATTCCATCGTATAAACGTTTAAAATTATTTTTTAAGCTACAAACATTTGTTTAGCCTTATGGAAACTTTCGCAACAATACTTGTCGAGAAGGATGTATACATCATCGTGGGTAAAATAATGAAACGATACATACCAGGGTGAGTTTTTATACTGTTTTCTTGTTATGAAAAAATACCAGAATTGTAGCAAATACGTTTTATTTACGTGTGGCGTAATTATTGATGTAAACTTCGAAGACGCAAGTAGTCATCTGTGTTCTCGCTAGTCACTCATGCGCATTTCAAACAGGACTCGTGCATACAAAACCCAAACATGTACTCGGTCATTGTATAATTGTCAATGGTTTTATTCGAAATGCGAGATTACTCTTTTACTGGAAATCATTTCTGTTGCAGACGCCGAAGCAAAAGAAAGGCAAGAAGATGAAGCAAGCTATTCTATCAGGGCTGCAATATAAGGTCGACGACAACCCACCATGGATCACCACAATCTTGCTTGGTTTCCAGGTATGAAAAACGTCGGATTATGTACTCCTAGGTACAAACACTGTATAACAATAAATTTCTAGGTGCGAATATTGTAGGACCGCATATTTCTTTATAAATAAATGATAAATTAACCCTTTTTGTGTGACATGAGAGTTGAAAAAATCCAAAAACTGTTCAACAAAATCATACAAAACATTGCGTATTCAGAGCATGAACGCAACTTAAATTCGTCGATGTTTGACAATCTTTCGGTCACGTGATTTACGAGATGTTGTTTGTTTCCTTGAAAGTCAGTTAAGTTTGAAATTACGTACTTTTTCAGAAAATGCAATAACAAAAGTACATTTCATTTCATCACTACAACGCTGGTCTGATTTGTCATGCATTCAACGCAGTTCTAGGGATTTCTTCTCGAAATCCTGTTATGTGTTTATGGCACTTCTACAACGTCCCGCTTCGTCACAACAACTCACTGTGTTCTTCTCTTTTCAGCACTACCTGATGCTGCTCAGCTCCAATCTCGCCACTCCGGGCCTGATGGCTTCGATTATATGCGCCATAAATATTCCAGAAGAAATGCACGTGCGCTCCATTCTTCTCGGCAACATGATCTTCGCGTGCGGTCTTTGCACTCTCGTGCAGACGGTATTCGGCGTGAGGTGAGCCGGGAAACACTCGGGGGTTTCGTATCTATCTTTGTTTTCCACAAAGCAAAAACGAACGTAATTGTCATCGTACAAGCTGCTAGATGGTTGTTGATATACATGCGTCAAACATATTATATAACTCCATGTATCCACTCAAATTCGTCATTTGCTGCTTTTCTAGTTTGTAACTTGTGTTTCCCTGTCATATGTTTTGACTGAAGAGAGGTCTATTTTTGTTTCAATAACAGCACTGAATGAATGACAGTATAATAAGCATACTGGGTCTTGATTAATGGTATAATTTCAAATAAAATGAAATCAGTTGTAATATTGTTTACACTCACTATGCGTATTTTACAAAAACAAGGTCGCTTTCATTCAACTATTCCGCAATTATTTGAAAAAAGTTTAAGGAGGTGAGTAAAAATCCATACTAAGGGAATTTGTATCGCTAAATCGATGATCACTTGTGTTATTTGTGACAGCTTCATTTTCCCATCATACATGAATACAGTCATTCGGTATGTTTTTGACCTGGGTCCGAATATATGAATATCTCTGGAGAAAACCCTTGTTTTCAAATCATGTTATTGAAGCCTTATATTGACTTTAAAAAAAAATGTTTTTAAAATTCTCATATCGAGTGTAGTTCAACCTCAACTATTTTAACAGTTGGCTTTTGTATGTACGAAATGGTTTCAATGTTTTAAGAAAAGGTTTCATCGCTCAAACGAAGAAATTGTGTCACCTCGACTATTCTCTTACACGTGAATCTACACAATAATCGTATTTTTTTACTTGACTCTGACTTAAACGACTATAAAATTACCTTTTAATACAGAAAACAATGAAGTTTTTATTTGCCTTTTTTCCAATATTACGACTGTGTTTGAACTTCATCATTTCATAACATGGTTTGCATCCAAAGACCCGACTCTGCACACAAAAACAATTTAATCCATGTTTGAACAATCGTTTAGCTCATTAGACTTAATGTCCACTGTTGTCTTTAAAAGCATATTGGAGTACATTTAACCCTTTATCCTGTTAAGTTAACTGCAATTACACATGTACAAATATAATTTTCTAACATATTTATTGCTCCTCATTTACAATACAAACGCACCACAACCATTTTACCTCCGCACACCAAGAATCATAGCCTACCATTCACGCCAGAAGCTATGAGTACATTCCAACCTTACTAAGCGGTCACCTGAGAAAATCGGTCACCTGCCTATAACAGTCATTCTTGATTCCCCCTCCCGAAGAAAACCCTTCTATAGTACACCTGAGAATAACTGTCGCCTATATATAACGGCCAACTGCCAGTATATATCACTGCCAAAGTCATATTCACCTGTGTATAACGGTCACGAGTCAGTCGTTTCATGGTGCAAAAAGTAAACACTCAATCTGCGTTGTTGTTTCTTATGTCTGACGCGGCCAAAGTCATAACGCCATTGCATGTGCGCGTGACAAAATCAATAGGTCTTTCTCGCTGATAGGGTGTCAACAAAAGCAATTAGCTAGCGAGTGGTGTTATTAGCAGGAAATAAAAGGATAAGTGATCATCAATTGTGGCAAAACAGACATCGAATTGCAACTTATGTAACATACTTCTGAATTAATGCAAGTGGATTTTTTCATGTAAAATTCCTGTTCAATTTCAAGGGGAGAGGCTAACACCACATGTTATCAGCAAATCCCGAAACACGAGATGCTTTTGAGGTTGTTTGAATGAAAATGCTGTTTGCGTGATGCGTACACATACATTTTTACAAACTTTTAGTGTATGTTTCTTTGAATGAGAACGATACTGTTATGCCGTACTTTCGGTTTATAACAGCGTTTCGGACGTGATGTCATGACACGTGACGACCATAATTTAAAGATATCTTCCAATGAACGTAATAAGAACTGTCGGATTTAATGAATTAACGAGATGCATAAGTAAACAACAATAATATCGTTGATAAACTCATAAGTGTAAAAACATGTATGAATTTAAATTCATTTATAAGATACAAATTTGTATTATTGAATATAAATAATGTGTGTAATTATACTAAATTATAGGCAATGAGTCTCTGTTTACATTACATTGTGTGCAAACGACTGGGTGTTGTAATGACCTAGCAATACTACCAACTGACCAACCATCTTAACAGTGGTCACCTTAGAACAACGGGCACTTATCTACAATGGTCACTTAGGCCATTTCCCTTGACTGACCGCTGTTCTCAGCTTGGACTGTATGTCTATCAAATATACTGTGTATCGCTCTACGCGCGTAGTGTACTTAACATTTCATAATTTTCAGATTACCTATTGTACAGTGTCCAGCGTTTGCTTTCATTGTTCCAATGTTAGCTCTCGTCAAAATGGAACGCTGGTCCTGCCCGGCCTCACCTTCAGAGTCGTCAGGCAACGCCACAAGGAACGTCACTCATCGTAAGGCGATTGCTTAGAAACGCAACAAGTAACGTCACACAGCCTAAGCATATAGCTTAGCAGGCAGAACTGATTCGAATGAGCCTCTTTCGAGGAAAACTGGTCTCAATGCATGTGCGTAAAGTGTCATCCCAAATTAGCTTTTCAGTCCGCACAGGCTAATCGGTGACTCACTTTTCGCTTGTATGGTAGTTTTTTGTTTAAAGGAAGTCTCTTCATTGCGAAAATATAGTCTAGACGGAAAGTGTCTCCCCTGATTAACTTGTGCTGACGACACTTTACGCACATGCATTAATCCCAAGTTAACCAGAACGATGCCCAAATACATCTTTGGGTTTTTGGCTTTCGTTGATGTTGCCACTGGTATAATCATGAGCAAACATTATATGAAAACAATTCGATGTGGTATTGGTATCAGTACATGTTACTGTTTACATTGTTCAAGGGTGCTCTGTTTTTGCATCGTAAAAAAAACAATACAAAAACAAAGTATTTAAGTTGAAATATCAATAACAAAACTATAATAAAGTGACAAAAGAGAATGAACTTGGAATTTGATATTAATTTTTCTAATGTACTCTTTTAACCCCTATTTACTGAAGGCTAATTTACTTCATATAATCAAATATGTACGTTTGCATCCTTGTTATGACCCTGAATTTTGGCACATCTTCATGAGAATTATGTTTCGGTATGACATGGTTGAAATAACAGAACTGCATGTCAAGTATGTATACTGATATACTGGTATATGTTAAGGTACTTTCATTTATGCTTGTACACCGTAGTAATATGTATGTTTAATGGTATTAAGCCGCAATATCTAATGTACATGTATTCATGTAAATATGCGAAAGAAAGACGTTCTTCAATATTCCAATATCTTAAGCTTTCTGCACAAATGTATCCTTAAATGCATTATATATTTGGATAGGGTATCATTTCAGAGCAAATTCACATAATAGCCATAAAAACTGGAGATTGTTTTGCACCGGGCTTTACTATCCTCAACAACAAAAAAGTTAACTTTGGTGGATGTTTTTTTATATTCAGTATAATATATATATGCCAATATGGTAGGGTCTAACAACAATTCATACAAGTAAAATGGATCTTGTGATGATATATTAAAATGTGCATGGCAAATAACTGCTTTCGGTTACACTGATTTATGCTGTTTGATCACCAATCTTAGTACGTTTGTGACATTTTTCACTTTCTTTTCGTTCACAGTTCCAATCAATTCGGTGGACTATACCGAACGAATGAGCCTGGTATGAAATATTTCTCACGATTCCATTAGTCATTCAGTCTATGAAAGAGAGTTGATACTTCTACCTATTTGCCATTGATACATGTATGTATACATCGTATTGTATTCTTGTATGGCATACTATATAAACGTCTTCGTGTAACTACTTCCTAGCTGTTACAATCCTTGTTCATCTCTGATATGGAAAAGGTTATAAGCATTAGTTCTTATTAAATTAATAAAACAAATCAGTGCAATTCTCTACATAATTTGTCATTTTATACATCGTTGGGGTTAAACGTGTAAAAGAAAACATTAGACAACTAATTAAAACCATATATAATAAACGGTCAAATAAAGAGTATATAAATACTAAAATAAAATAAACATAATGAAGAGAGTAATACTTGTTACTATCCATTAGTCCTTTATTTAAGGCAATAGATCAATTCCGGTAAGTGGTATCTCACTCTGCCTTTAACAGTTTAAATAATTGAGTTTCGCAATGGAAAAACCTGAGTCTTATGCATATACGTAAAGTGCGGTCCAATATTTGCCTGTGCATTCTACAGAGAAGAATCAGAGTTGACACTTTCCGCTGTTATGTTATTTTCGTTTAAAAAAAAGTCTCTTCTTAGCGAAATTCCAGTCTAGGTGGAAAAGTGTCTTCGCATATTAGCATGTGTAGACTGCACAGGCTTAACCGGTACGACACTTTAAGCACATGCATAAAACCCCATTTTTGCACGTTTTAAGCTGACAGGCTCCATCATGGTTGCGGCTGTTCTTGAAATGTTGATCGGCGTGACGGGGCTTGTGAGCGTGCTGCTCAAGTTCATCGGGCCGCTCACGGTGGCGCCCACCATTATGCTGATGGGGCTTTCAGTGGCTGAGACAGGCTTCAATCTGTCCGGAAAACACTGGGGCATATCTCTTGGGTGAGGACATAAAGATATTAAAATTTAAGAACAAATGAATGAGGATATTGATACATTTTTATTAGTTAAATCGTCTACAAATCTTGACTGCATTCGACCCTTAACCGAAAGTGAAAGGCCAACAAAAAGTAGTCCGCTATGTACACGAAGTAGCAGTGTCAAGGAAAGTAAGCATGTAAAGCACAAGTTTACAGGATACCTATAGTTAACTTCTATTAAATCAGTTACCTGTAGGGTGTCTGGAATTGTCTGCTCAGTGATCAGTTCAATAATTTGCAATATAGATTAATGTAAACATTGAGTATTTAGGGCAATCATAGTTTCCTCAGAGTTGTTGACATAGCGTGTTGTACCCAGTGCTAATAGCACTGTTCTTTTGAATATGATTTGCGTCAGAACTGATGATGTATTTATTTATTTTGTGGATGAGGACATCAAGAGCTAAATCGACATAGGTTCCACTATTTTTGACAATTGTATTTAAACTCATATCTTCGAAAATTGTTAAAGGACAAGTTGCCCTTCATCGATACAAAAAAAATATATCGTTGATTTTTTATTAAACCGATGGAAACATCGATCAGAGTACAATGCTTTCTTATACGATTTTCACCTTGAATTTATTGTAAGGACTTTGTGGCTCGGAGAAAATATTTTGAGAGAAATGAATGTCACGTCAATGAACTATTTACGTTGTGGTTATTAATCAACGCACATATTTCTATCTACGTGCCATATTATATGAAGTCATGAGACAAAAGCTGGATGTTTCAAACCGCCATCTTGAAAGTAAGGTGTCTTGTTGAGTCGTGGGTTCTGAATGGCTGTCCCAATTTCAAGTTGTGAATGCTATGAATAGCCTTAAAACTGCCATTGCAGGGAAGTTTATTTCTTGTGAAAAAAAGTCAGCAGACGAAGTAGCATACAAAGTACTCATAAATAGACGATTTGGTGTTACTTATAAACACTATATGAACAATACATAAAGGAGGAAATATTTGATAAGAACATATCGAGTTATGAGGAATTATAATATTAACCTGTTTTTGTCGTATTTTTTATAAGTTAGTTTGACTGTTTCAAAACCTTTTTTCCGTAACGAAGTGCATCATGTGCGAACGTTCTATCAAGGGATTTCACGCAATCACTATATCCACGACGCTAAAAGAACCTACGACACAACAAAAATCTACACTTATTATACATAGTCTTGTGATTAACTTTGGAATTTTATAAAGGGCCTTAATATTTCAGAATACGTGTTTGCTTGTTTTGCAGTACAATTGTGCTGATTATCCTGTTCTCAGAGATTATTCCCATCTTTAAATTCCGAAATCCGTTCAACAGAAAGAGTGACCAGAAAATCGAATTTGTCCTTCATAAGATATTTTCCGTAAGTTCTTATAGTGATTTTTGATATGTGTCGCGTGTTTCCTGTCAAGCTATTTTGAAGGACTTGCAATCAAATAATGGCATAGGTGCCGTTACTTCTTTTTGCAATAAAACAGTGTTTTGTGTCATAATGTTTCGCAATGGTTGCAATATATTTGAATTAACGCTTTTTCGCTTACATATATAATATCTCGAGTTTTGTAACAAATTACTCAGAACACAATATCGTTCTTGAGAAGTGTAATGAAAAAACCAGAAAATTGTTAACCGTCTGCCAAATTCTCGGATAGTAGAACTCACAGAATAAACTCTATCGATAGTCAACTTCAATGTTTTCTGGCGTTATACTTTTAGTAATTGAATGTGGACATAGATTATAATTATATCAATTAACCTAGCTTTATTCGACACATTTAAAGCAAATAGATCTTCGAGGACAAGACATTGTATGAAAAATTCGTGTTTTCTAACAATTGAACTTCACACTAGACTTCATGCTAACCAGCTTTTTCTTCAATATTTTTTTCTCTGAACCGTAAGTGTCTTTATGCGATGGAATAATGTGGTAATAGAAAAATTATTGTCAAAATTCATATTATTCATATAAACAATTACATTAATGAAATGTACCGATTTTTCAATAAATGTTAACCCAAAACTGCCATCTTTACTACATAGACATAAAAACTCGCTTAAAGCCTATCAATATATCCGTAACCTTCACCCTTTTTTTATGTCCGAGATTGACATAATAAACTCCGACCGAAATGATCATACCATTTGAAAATATATATAACAAATGGACACTTTTTCACTTAATTACTGAGGTTGTTATTTAATCAGCTTTATGTTCGTGATAATGGTTAGCAAATTAACACAATAAAAATGTACCAACATTATATTATGTACGCAAATATGAATGACCAAATGATGTATAGAAAACGTACTTCTTGGTTAAAACCGATTGTGAGATTCTCCTTTGTGTTGTTTCGATTGACTTCATCAAATGTGTTAAAGATGAATTTGCCAATGTGCCCAGAAAGTGTGTATTGTTGGATCAATTGTATTGATTAAGTAAAACAAATATAAACCTCAATCTGAGAAAATGGGACTTAATTCATGTGCGTTAACAGTTATCCCAGAATAGCATGTGCAGTCCGCACAGGCTAACCAGCGAAGACACTTTCCTCCTTAACAGGATTTCGGCTCAAAAGAGGCGGAAAGTGTAGTCCCTGATTAGCCTGTGCGAACTGTCAGGCTAATATGGGATGACACTTTACGCACATGTATTACGCATAGTTTTCCCAGAATGCGGCTCATATATTTCAAGGTCATTCTGTCAACGTGTATTATGTGGTTCCTTTGCTACATCCTAACGGTGACTGGTGCATTCCCGGAGAAGGGACGCTATGGTTACGAAGGCCGGACTGATCTCCGCCTTGACGTCATTGGAGAGGTTGCGTGGGTGCGGTTCCCGTATCCAGGTTAGTGGGTGCGGTTCCCATAGCCAGGTTAGTGGGTGCGGTTCCAGTATACCTGTATGGGGTGAGTTTCCCATATCCAGGTTAGTGGGTGCGCTTTCCGTATCAAGGTTAGTGTTTGCGGATCTCGTATCCATGTTTGTGGGTGAGATTCCCCGTATCCAAGTTAGTGGGTGCGGTTCCCGTATCCAAGTTTGTGGATGCGGTTCTCGTATCCAGGTTAATGGGTGCGGTTCCCGTATACAGGTTAGTGGGTGCGGTTCCCGTATCCATGTTAGTGGGTGCGGTTTCCGTATCCAGGTTAGTGTTTGCGGATCCCGTATCCATGTGTGTGGGTGAGATTTCCCGTATCCAGGTTAGTGGGTGCGGATTTCGTATCCAGGTTAGTGGTGCGGTTCCCGTATTCAGGTTTGTGGATGAGATTCCCCGTATCCAGGTTAGAGGTTGCGGATCACGTATCCATGTCAGTGTGTGCGCTTCCCGTATCCAGTTAAGTGGGTGCGGTTTTCGTATCCAGGTAAGTGGGTGCGTTTCCCGTATCCAGTTTAGTGGGTGCGGTTTCCATATCCAGGTGAGTGGGTGCGGTTTCCGTATCCAGGTAAGTGGGTGCGGTTTTTATATCCAGGTTAGTGGATGCAGTTTTCATATCCAGGTTAGTGGGTGCGGTTTTAATATCCAGGTTAGTGGGTGCAGTTATCGTATCCAGGTTAGTGGGTGCGGTTTTTATATACAGGTTAGTGGGTGCAGTTTCCCTATTCAGGATAGTGGGTGAGGTTTCCATATCCAGATTAGTGGGTGCAGTTTCCGTATCCAGGTAAGTGGGTGCGGTTTCCGTTTCCAGGTTAGTGAATGCGGTTTCCGTATCCAGGTTAGTGAATGCGGTTCTCGTATCCAGGTTAGTGGTTGCTGTTTCCGTATCCAGGTTAGTGGGTGCTGTTTCCGTATCCAGGTTAGAGGGTACTGTTTCCAGGTTAGTGGGGCGGTTCTCGTATCCAGTTAAGTGGGTGCGGTTTTCATATCCGGCTAAGTGGGTGCTGTTTTCGTATCCATGTAAGTGGGTGCGGTTCCCGTATCCAGGTTAGTGGGTGCGGTTCTAGTATCCAGGTTAGTTGGTGCGGTTCTAGTATCCAGGTTAGTGGGTGCGGTTCTCGTATCCAGGTTAGTGGGTGCTGTTTCCGTATCCAGGTAAGTGGTTGCTGTTTCCTTATCCAGGTTAGTGGGTGCGGTTCTCGTATCCAGTTTAGTGGGTGCAGTGTCTGTATCCAGGTTAGTGGGTGCGGTGTTTATATCCAGGTTAGTGGGTGCAGTTTTCGTATCCCGGTTAGCGGGAAGCGGTTTTTATATCCAGGTTAGTGTGTGCAATTTTCGTATCCAGGTTAGTGGATGCGGTTTTTATATCCCGGTAAGTGGGTGCAGTTTCCGTATCCAAGTTATTGGGTGCGGTTTCCATATCCAGGTTGGTGGGTGCAGTTTCCGTATCCAGGTTAGTGGGTGCGGTTTCCATTTCCAGGTTAGTGGGTGTTGTTTCCGTATCCAGGTTAGAGGGTAAAGTTTCCGTATCCAGGTTAGTGGTTGCGGTTTCCATATCAAGGTTAGTGGGTGCGGTTTCCGTATCCAGGTTAGTGGGTGAGATTGCCCGTATTAAGGTTAGTTGGTGCGGTTTCCATATCCAGGTTAGTGGGTGCTGTTTCCGTATCACGGTGAGTGGGTGCGGTTCCCGTATCCAGGTTAGTGGTTGCGGTTCTTGTATCCAGGTTAGTGGGTGCGTTTCTCGTATCCAGGTAAGTGGGTGCTGTTTCCGTATCCAGGTTAGTGGGTGCTGTTTCCGTATCCAGGTAAGTGGTTGCTGTTTCCGTATCCAGGTTAGTGGGTGCGGTTCTCGTATCCAGGTTAGTAGGTGCAGTTTCCGTATCCAGGATAGTGGGTGCAGTTTCCGTATCCAGTATAGTGGGTGCTGTTTCCGTATCCAGGTTAGTGGGTGCTGTTTCCGTATCCAGGTTAGTGGGTGCGGTTTCCGTATCCAGTTTAGTGGGTGCTGTTTCCATATCCGGGTTAGTGGGTGCAGTTTCCGTATCCAGGTTAGTGAATGCGGTTCTTGTATCCAGGTAAGTGGGTGCTGTTCTCATATCCAGGTGTGTGGGTGCGGTTCTCGTATACGGGTAAGTGGGTGCGGTTCCCGTATCCAGGTTAGTGGTTGCTGTTTCCGTATCCAGGTTAGTGGATGCGGTTCTCGTATCCAGGTTAGAGGGTGCTGTTTCCGTATCCAGGTTAGTGGGTGCAGTTTCCGTATCCAGGTTAGTGGGTGCAGTTTCCATATCCAGGTTAGTGGTTGCGGTTTCCGTATCCAGGTTTGTGGTTGCTGTTTCCGTATCCAGGTTAGTGGATGCGGTTTCCATATCCGGGTTAGTGGGTGCTGTTTTCGTATCCAGGTTAGTGGTTGCTGTTTCCGTATCCAGGTTTGTATGTGCGGTTCTAGTATCCAGAATAGTGGGTGCGGTTGCCGTATCCAGCTTAGTGGTTGCTGTTTCCGTATCCAGGTTAGTTAGTGCGGTTCGCGTATCCAGGTTAGTGGTTGCTGTTTCCGTATCCAGTTTAGTGAATGCAGTTTCAGTATCCAGGTTAGTGGGTGCTGTTTCCGTATCCAGTTAAGTGGGTGCGGTTTCCATTTCCAGGTCAGTGGGTGCAGTTTTCGTATCCAGGTTAGTGGGTGCGGTTTCCATTTCCATGTAAGTGGGTGCAGTTTGCGTATCCAGGTTAGTGGTTGCGGTTTTATATGCAGGTTAATGGTTGCGGTTCTCGTATCCAGGTTAGTGGGTGCGGTTCTCGTATCCAGGTTAGTGGGTGCGGTTCCCCTAACCAGGCTTGCATAGTCAAATTGTAAGCAATGTTCCAAACCGTGTTTACACATCATACTAATAATTTTTAAATTTGGCTTGTATGCGCTCGTTAGAAGAACGCCAGAATTACTTAGAAATATAAATAAAATATTAAACGACATCAATTATGTTAATGACTTCAACATTCTTAAGTTTAATAACTTTGGTTTTACATTGGTTTTGACTCCCATTATTGCGGGATTCTAACGCCAATACAGCAAAAGACATGACATGTATTTAATGAATAATGCATTTGCTACGATACCAATTGTTGCATGATTCTCATTTTTTTTGAACAGTAAAATAGTACTTTCTTCGTCAGGTAACTTCGGAACGCCAAAGTTCAACTCGGCTTTCTTCGTAGCTATGATCGCCGGTGTGATCACTTCTGTCATCGAGAGTATTGGCGACTACTTCACATGTGCGCGATTGGCCGGCGCACTTCCGCCGCCACCGCACGCCATGAATAGAGGTAATGCGAACCCAGTCTCAACTCGCAATCATAGGGAACTTTTCAAAGCCTAGTTATTTTTATTTTTGTTAATATGACCCCCCCCCCAAAAAAAACAAAAAAACAATATACTGAGGTATTGTTCGCATGTGTAATTACGCCCTGTTGTAGTGACTATGCTAAGGTGTTGCAAATTCTGCTGACAGAAGGCATAATATAATGACAACAGATTGATTGTATGGCAGATCAATAAAAACGGGATTAATCTAAAGCGAATCAATAAAAGAACCATATACGGGATACCCCTTGAATGCATAGGAGATGCTCATATTGAGTATTTCCATTACATTGATTTTCTTGCTAAACAATATTCACTTTTAATTTTCTATAACACAACATAACTTATAATACAACTGTTGTTTCTCGTTTCTAGGTATATTAATGGAAGGTGTTGGTTGCATTATATCGGCAGCCGTCGGGACGGGTTTCGGAGTGACGTCATGCAGTCAAAATATCGGTGTTATAAGTCTCACCAAGGTTATTTATGTCTGCAAATATTATATTGCGTCTAATGAATTTATATCTTTCTTAAATGCGATCTGTTGCGCGTGTGCAAAGAAAGGTTTTTTCTACGAATGCTATCGCAAAATAAACGAAATGAAAAAATAATGGGTAAATGGATGGCTTTGTGTAGTGCATCGTGCAGAGTAAACTCAAGTCATTTATGTAAATGTAACATATTTAAACTAATTGAATACGTTGTAACTTAAAACACAATGCGTATTACCTTAAGGCACGCGTGTCATTGTATATTATATTGTACATTCGAACCAAAGTTTTCAAGTCCAAATTTCATTATTGAAAAACGCTTTGTTTGGTTGTTTACCCTTTTATCGTACAATATTTGCGGCGATGAGATCATATGTAAGAGCCAAATGCAATCTTATAAATGTTTTATATCCTTTTTCATAATACAATGTCTAAATTCTCTTATTTGTAGGTTGGCAGTCGCCGCGTTGTGGTTGTGGCGGGAATCACCATGGTAGTGTTCGGCTGCTTCGGCAAGTTCAGCGCGCTCGTGGTCTCCATGCCGGACCCAATCATCGGGGCTTCCTTCCTCGTACTATTCGGTAAAACTAGAAAGAGCGCTTATAGTTTAATGCTCGAGTATGTTTCAATTTAAATTCGACCGGTGATATTGTGCATTAATAGACCAAATATCTCTATGCCGGACCCAATCATCTGTGCCTAGTTCTTTTTTCGGTAAAACTATTAAGATTTAATGTTAATAGCTGGTTCGAGTCTATTGCCTTTCACAAGTTAATTAGCAAATACACATCGACCTCTAAAAGGCTTCAGGACGGTGACCCCCGTTACATTTATTTGCTTGTGTCAAACTGTTCGGAAATTAGTGACCTGCCATAGTTGAAGAACCTCGTGCTATAATACGGTTTATCTCGTCATGGTTCAGCTTATGTTACGATTTGTTACTATATTAAATACAAGAAAATTGCTTTCCAGGCGTCCTGGCGGCGGTGGGCGCGTCTAATCTTCAGTACGTGGACCTCAACTCCTCCCGGAACATCGTCGTGTTCGGCATCTCCCTCTTCCTGGGCCTTAGTTTTCCTAACTGGGTCATGCAAAATGAGGCCCTCATTAGAACCGGTTTGTAACACATTTCTCTCTTCCTGGGCCTCAGTGTTCCTAACTGGGTCTTGCAAAATGAGGCCCTCATTAGAACTGGTTGGTACCACGTTTTACTAAATGGGCTTTGTTATGTGACTGGACATTTCTCTTACTTCCTTACATTCCCCGTTTCAATGCAGCATAATGATGACCTCGTAAGAACAAAATTTATTACGTATGTGATTACATGAATAGCGAAATTGCTGCTGCGCCATGCAAATAATAGCGACTGGTTTCAAATGCACCTATAAACTTGTGTTATGTGTTTCAGCTTCTCTAATCTAATAAAGTTGATAAATTGAAAATATACAGATTTGATAACGCTTCTAGACTTTCATTATAGAACCGGCTGGTATAAAGTGAAACTGTGAATGTTTTGTCGTATACTAGAATGGGTCTTGATAAAAAAAGATCGCATCAGAACCGATAATTGAGGTGTTTACAGATTTTTATTGCACCTCCTTTACTTTACGAAAAGCATACATAATTTCAGGTTATAGTGACCTAGACCAGGTGATACAGGCCCTTCTAGCCAACAACATGTTCATGGGCTGCTTTTCTGCGCTTGTTCTAGACAACGCGATACCCGGTAAGCATCTGAAACCGAACATATAGTATCCGTCAATGTTATTGAAATCACATGAATAAGTTGGCATTACATCAGTGAATGTTTTGCTCAAGGAGATTTCAACGATCATAAACATTTAAATTTATTTATGATTGTTATAGTCACCATGTTAATATTACTTTGCTGGTAAACATCGGCGATATGCGTAGTGTTGTTAGTGTGTTTAGCTTCTAAGAACAGTATTTGTAAATGGGCAAAAGTATAATGTAGAGTTGTTATGATCATTAACATGAGGACATATGTAATCGTATGGTCAAATATATATATATATATATATAGATGTACTGTGTCTACCATACATATTTTTATACAATAGACTTTCATCATAAATATATCACACAAACCGGTGTTGCTGTTGTTTTTCATCGCAATGTTTAACTTACATTCAAATACATTTTACGTGTACCGGTTTGACATTTTAACCAACAGGGACTGACGAAGAACGCGGCATTATAATTTGGCGAGAGGTTCCGAGCGGTACCGACGAGGAAAGCTACGATATAAATATGGACACTCTGAACCTCACCATGAAAACGTACGATCTGCCGTTCGGAATGAACCTTATACGCAACTTCCGTTGGGCAAAGCACGTGCCAATCTTGCCAACATTTGACGGCTTCGACAGCGTGCGATGTCCGTGCAAAGGCTCTCCACTGGACCTTGAGGAGGTCGAAGAGGTGTTGAACACTAAAAGGAACGGAGATGGGGTAAACGGCACGACGAAGATGTGAATGGATGGGAAAAAAGTAGCCAGTTATGGGAGTTTTTGATTGACGAATTACTTATTTACACAAAGACTAATTGGTGTGGTCTGGTTAAAATAGACGATGTTATGGAGATTTAAACGTCAACCGTTTATATTGTTAGTTTGCTATGATTGGCAATAACAACTTTATAGATCCAAGTTGTGTTGTCATTTGTTTAGTTGTGCAAAATTGTATCATCACCATAGAATATTTCATGTATGCATGTAATATACAAAAGAGTCCAAATAAATGTGTTGTCATGTGTATACAATAGATACATAATTTACAGTTATAAGACAAATACATTCATTTATAATATATTCCGTTTCATATTTCAAACCATTATGCGCAGTTATTAGCTTGCAAAAAAATTATATATACTGTTTTAGATGTATTGTCAAGCGTGTATTTTATTTATCTAGTGCACAGTTTTTACATAATAAAAACGAAGAATAAAATACCACTGCAATTGGTCAATTGTATTCATAAAGCACAATTACAAATGAAGTAAATGTGAGTTGTCATTAATAATTCTGCTTAATAGTATGTTACTTGCAAAATAAATTATTATATACGTGGCTTCTAGTCGATCCATGTTGATTTGCAATAATAAAGCTTTGTACACATCATTTGTTTATGTTTAAAACAGATTGTTTATGTATTTTAGATTCAGATTCAATTTACAATAAATCCAGAATGCCAAAACCAATCTGCACAAATATAAAGTACAAACATTTAGAGCAAAAAAGAAATACGTTTGCAGAAATACAAATAATCAAAACAACGTCGAGCTAAAAAGAAAAAAATGTTTTAACTGAATTCCATTTCTAGATATTTAAACCCGGAACATAATTAACAAATAACTCAGTGAATATTTTAGTAGAGCAGTACAATTGATTGTATCCCAGACTGAGGAAGCTTATTGGCTGAGATATATGTGTTATTGTGCATATCTTTATGTAAACCTTATGAAGACATGGTATACGAGGATTAAGTTGACCCTAGACCTCTGACCTTGTTCATTTATTTCGTGCAGAATGAGCATATTGATTAATAACGGTCATAAATACAGACATATACAGAAACAAACATATGTATACAAGAAATATGAAACTCAGAACGACCTCCCTCAGCCACTCAATGGGGGCATACGCATTAAAGTCCTGAAGATGCCCATACATGCAATAGCACAGGAACGTACAAATACACACATGAAGTGATGCACGCACTAGAAGTGAAATATACACATAAAATAATAATATGATTACATGTTAACAAAATGTGTAGAAAAACACACTGGAATAAGCATGCAGTCCTCCTTTTAAACAATAATATTATTTTTGTTTTACTTAAAAAATCAAATAATTCTGAATATGGTACATAAACATTACTTATATATCTAAGATTTTATTTAAACTGACCGACACATTTATTGCTTCAAGTGGTAATGCGCTTTAC
Organism: Dreissena rostriformis; assembly: GCA_007657795.1. Classification (NCBI taxonomy): domain Eukaryota; kingdom Metazoa; phylum Mollusca; class Bivalvia; order Myida; family Dreissenidae; genus Dreissena; species Dreissena rostriformis. Next base: position 117,718 of record VMBQ01001741.1, read on the forward strand.
ATTTATTTTATTGATAAAGAATCTATGTATTTATTCAGAATTGTTGTGTAAATACATTATTCAGCATCTTAACAAATTTCGTCAATAACTTTCAAAGCAAATAAGCGAAACGTATCAAACATTTAAAAACCGTTATAACAGAAAACAATTACACACAATGAGAGCCTCAGAATACATAAGGATTGGTTATGGAAACTGATAAATAATAACCAAGCAATCAAATTAAAATATACAAACTGAAATGAACAAAACTATTATGTATGTACAATCATTGGATACATTATAAAAATATCATGTTGTCAATAATTATGGATAAGTCTACATATGTAAAATATAAGCACTTATTATAATACGATATAAAATACGGTAAGCAATTAATTTGATTGGTTTGATTTAATTTTAGGCTTTTGTTACATGTAAATGAATCTAGTTAACACATGTATTTTAAAAATTGGTATGCAAAATTATAAAAAATATTATTATGAATACATTGTAAAAAAGCATTTTCTTTTTGACAAATAACATATCATTATAAAACTAATATAGACATATACAAGCGCATTAAAGCGCACTTGCTCATTACATTATCTGTCAACATTGCTTGCCAAACAATATTTATAAATATTTCAAAATATATTGATTGATACCAGAAATGACCTTCACAAGAAAATAAACATGTGAGTAGAGACTATGACTTTTTACATATCATACAATCACACAATTACATACCTTGTGTTGTTCTTTGTAAGTACATCGATATAGATATTGATATTGACATGCTATCAACAATCGTCTTGCATGGTATTTGGATTATAAGTACAATTACATTAGCACAAGCACGTATAATTACACACATACAGTGATACACGCACTAGGAGTAATAATATAAACATGAAATAATATAATAATAATCGATAAAATGTGAACAAAAGCAAACTAGAATGTAGCATGCAGTTCTACTTTTAGACAATAATATTATGTTTTCTTTACTTAACAAATTAAACAATACTTCATTTGATGTATAAATATTACTTCTAAAGTATTTCCAAAATAAAGAAAATTTCATAGATCTAAATAGATCTTAGTTTTCCTTTCAATTGACCAACATATGTATTGCTTCTAGTAGCAATATACTTTATGTTCATTATATTGATCAAAAACTATTATGTGAAATACATTTTTTAGCCTCTCCACAAATTCAGTCAATAACTTATTGATTTAAAGTTAAACAAATTTATAATAAAAACGTATTAAACATTTTAAAAACTTTGTAACGGAACAATTGTAAACACAAAGAGAGTCGGATAATACATAAGCATTGGTTATGACAACTGATAAATAATAACTAGGCAAGGAACTAATAATATACAAACGTAAATGTACAAACTATTATGTATTTACAATAATTGGATACAGTATGAATAATATCATGCTGTCAATAGTTATATATAGCTATACATATGTTATATATAAGACATTACAATATGATATGGAATACGGTCAGCAATTGTTTTGATTGGTTTGATTTGTTTAATTTTATGCTATTCTTTGATGTCAATGTATCTCGTTAACAATATTATTTTGAGAAATGCAAATTTATAAAACATATTGTTCTGAATACATTGTAAAAAGTATTCTTATAGACAAATAATTTAACATTAAAAAACTAATGTAGAAATATATTAACGCAATAGGTCGCATTCGTTGACTACATTATCTGTCAGCATTGCTTGCCAAACACTATCTTTTAATTCTTCATAATACATCGATTGATGCCATAAATGACCTTCACAATTAAAATAAACGTGTGAGTAGAGACTATGAATATTAAAATATCATACGATCACACAATTACATACCTTGTGTTGTTCTTTGAACGGACATCGATATAGATATTGTTATTGACATGCTATCAATAATCGTCTTGGATTATATTTGACAAATTGCAAGGTTTGAGGCCCTGCAACCCGTATTAAAGCCCTACTGCTATGTTTTGTATTGACAAATCCAAAATGCTGGCCACTGTTTAATTTATTATGTTAATGTTTAAAAAATGTTTTGTGTTATGTCTAATGCTTTCGTAACATGCTAGACTGCGTGGCAATTGGTCACTTCTGTTAAACTTAGGATACCGTGCTGATAGTAAGTTTTTCTCTTGTTGCGCAGCTCACTTTTCACTGTGTTTATATGTGTATAATATTGTCAGACCTCTTTGTTAATACACGTATACTTATATTTATGGATTGACTGTATAAAGCGTTTCAATAAAGTTGTATTTTGTAGATACTTAAATGTCAAATAATAATATTTTCTCACTAAAGATGGTTTTTATCGATTTGTATAATAAAAGTTCTTATAATCCTTAAATGACACTTATAAACTTATTGTGATCACTTCATCATATATTATTTGTATTTGTTTGAAAGGACGGTGCTCATTTGAATGTGGAGGTAAATCACAAAATATCAATTAGCACTTGTTTATATAGTAATGTAAGCGCATTTAAGGAAATACAACACAATGTTCAAAGACAATGTAGCTATACTCACCGGTTGGCATTTGAAGAGAGTCGTAGTGCTCAGCTGATCGTGGTCCCAAGTCGTCGTACATTTCGTTTGTGGGCGATTCTCTGTTGACACGTGTTGCTCCAACACATCTTCAATATTAAGAACATCTGTTATAACCTCTTCTATATTAAACGTGATCCAAGGTATTGAAAACTAGTTTGGACTTTAAATATTGTGTTACATGGATTTCGTTGTAATGTAATACTCGACATGCCGGATATACATGTAATTCAGACTATTCGAAGTATCGACAATGACACATATAAGTGTATTCACGATTGCTGACCCTAAAAGAAAGTATATGAATATTTTACAAAATCAATAAGTGGCATATTTATGAAAACAATGGTGTGTATTTGTATAAATAAAATGGTTAGATAAGCAATCAAATTTTCGATAAAACGGTTGGGTATGAAAAACATAAATTTTAATGCAACGAGTTCTAGACCTTGCACGTTTAGAGCTCGATTGACATTGTTGAGCAAAAGGAGAACTATAACAAAATTATATATACCTTTAAAAAGATTAGTGACGACCGCGAACGATGCATCATGTAAAGTTAATAAGATCAAGTATACTATATCTAATAATGAATCAAAGTAGTACAGGGTATATTTAGAATGCCTAATAGTAAGTTCCACGTGACTTAACGTATACACGTGTGGATATTGTAAGATGTTTATATCATTCAGAGGTAAGATAACTTACAAGAAATTATATAACTTAAGAGCTATGTCAACGTGAGCTGACATTTAAAACGTGTCTTGAAAATAAAAATCCGCCTTCTATCCGTTTGTTCACATGTACTGTATTTATAGCTATTACCCTTAATGTCTGTTTGCAAAGTCGTTATTATGTTCTATTGATTTAAATAATACCGAAATAGATATATATGATAGTGTTTTATAAAGCAGAACCCCCTCTTTAGTGTTACTATAACATTATACGTAATATGTTTGTGAACAATCCTTAGAAAACAAATGCATTTAAAAATGTATCTGAATTGAACGTTACAATCAGATTATTACTTCATGTATTATCTCGACAGATTTGTGCAAATCACGTGCAAACCAGTTGCAGTTATGTATTTGTGTGTACTTACTGGCGATGTTTTCGTGTGATGAGCACCACAATCAATACTGCTACAGCCACGACAACAACTCCCAAGGCTATGGACACAGCTTATAAGGCGTTGTAATATTTGTCAGAATGGCAATCGGAACACTCCGTTGTAGAAATATATACCTCAGCTGCAAAAAAACATATAGGATCTTAACATGAGTGTGATGAGCAATATATGATAAAGAGATGAGGAGAAAGGTCAACAGGAGCATCTTTGTTGGTAGATACCCGGTTTTCAGGCTGTGTTACATAGAACGTTTACACTAATAAACTAGTATTAGAGTAATACATAATGTCTGATAAAAATACAAATAAAGAGAAAAAATATTCACACTTTCTTTTGTTGTCTTTTGTTTTATATCAACATAAAATTGTTTTGAAAAGTAGCATAAAGAAAATTCAGCCCATTTATAGAAACAAGCTTTGACAAAGCCTATTGAGGTATCATTGAGGCGGAATATATCAGGAAAGATTGAATATGTATGTGTGTCTATTTACTATTATCCGTACTGAATACGAAACTGAGTAAGAATAAAAATAGTTAAATACTACATGTTCAATAACACATCGTTATACACGTGTTTGCTTTAAGTAATCAAAATTAAATCTTACCGACGCTGCAATTTTGATGAGTCCACCCAGGCGCACATCGGTCACAAGAACAGTTGCCAGAAACATAATCACAGATTGATTCATTGAGGAAATGGCATTGTGAGGAGCAGTTCATACCGAACATGCCTGGCTCGCAACCTGTGAAAGTCGAGTATTTGCGATTGTTATTGTAGAAGAAATAAGATAGGTTGTATTTGAATAAGTAGTTTACACCAACATCAATATTTTATCCGCAATTATGCGCAACACTGCAAAACACCGCTAAATTTACCTTTAATTCACCCATGCCAACATTAGTCATTTGAACAGTGGCCAGAACAAAATAATCATACTTTGTAAATATTATAAATTAGATATTGTGCTCAATGCTTTAAGACATAATTATACAAATTAGAACGTTGAATTCAACAATATGAAACAACGTTGTTTTTAGTCATTGAGTCATATTTTACTGAATATTGGACGAGTGTTGTATCATTTTAATAACGTTTGCCATTTGAATATGTATAGTTGAAACGTTACTAACACATGATACCATAAATAAAGTCAATATCGGCATTTGTACTTGAAACTTATCAGTCTAACTGTTCCCTGCATATAAAGACTGTCAAGCACTAAATCATAATCAGTTAACTGATGTTTATAGTTTGTATGGTACAAACATGTTATTAATGTAAATATAAAGGATTATTTGTTTATCTAACATTTCAGCTTTCAATTGACGTATATTGAAAGTACCATGTTACGTTGGTCTAAACAATATAATATTCTATCATAAGTGTGTCCAAAAACCTACTGTTGGGAGTTAAAATGCGGAGCCCGAACGCTTTAATAACACGCATCAATAAGCCTTGCCGTCAATTTTGCGACAAGAAATAATCATATAACAAGTATTATTTCCAAAACGATCTAACCATGTATTTCAAAATAAAGTCATTCAATTCGAACTTTCCACTATACGTCAACCGTCTTTAAAACAAAATACCTTTGCATGAGCTTTTCAGGGACGTCAATTGATAAACAGAATTCCACACATAGTTATTTCATGAATAGCCATTCGTAATGATTTTATTGATTAAACACAGGCACCAATATGTTCAAGTCGTGTTTGTTGGTGCATACCATGCTAACAAACACAAATACAAGTAAAAATACAAATAAAGATTTTGTTCTGTGTAAATTGTATAGTAACACGTTAGTAAGAACAGGTTTTTGTTCATCACATTCTTCAATTTAAAAAAAAGTACAGCATATAAGTTTTCAATGAGCGTCCAAGAAAGATGCCAATACAAATGTATACTGTACAGTTTCCAATCTTTCTCCAAACTAATTTCAAAACATAAGGCTCCGTCTATAATTATTGCTGAAAAACTCACTAAACGAGTCTCATTATTTGCATAAACGAGGTATAGATTTCAAGATATAGTAACCAGTATCACAACTGACTTGAATCAGTTAAACGCAGTGACGTACGCTTCAGTTAGACTGTGTCCACCCAGCTGCGCATTGTTTATTTGGACAGGTACCATCGGCTTGCATATTGAGGATGTGTGGCAATAGCAAATTGAAAATTAGTTAGTACAACATGTTCCTTGACTACTTACTAAAGTTATTGAACACATATTCGGATTCATGTGTTAACGACCCTTTTGTATTTTTATAGCATCTTAGCGAGTAGGTGATTTAAAAAAAATATTGAAACCTGTGTGGTTTGAATCCCGTTTGATAGAGACAAAAAAATAAACTTAACTGTAATAGTTTTGCATGAACTCAAAATCTTTGTTCCAATAATATTGAATTTATTAATCACACGTCTCTCTATAATAACTATATACAGTATTTAAAACTGTTGAATGTTAACATTTATTTATATGCGTACATGTGAAAGTCTACAATACTCAAAATGTTGCTAGATTTATAATTGTATATGCAGATGTGTCTTTGCTGTGATTTTGGGTTTTTTGTTTCGTTAATATCAAATAAAAACTAAATTTCATTACACGATAATCCTGTCCAGCCGTCTTGACAGATCCCATTACGACATGCACCTGTAACACTGTCGCATGGGCTTTCAAAGCAATGGCTTTGCTTTGAGTAGTTAACGCTGTAACTTCCAGGTTGACAGTCTGAAAAAAAATAAATATGTTTTTTTGTATTTCATAGTAAGTACGTGTATATACTAATGCATAAACTGACGACTACTGTAACATGTATCACTAAAACGTTAATCAATGGACACATGCAATTAAGAATCAGCTGTTTAGGGTTTTACCTGCTTGTCTATATATCATAATTTCGCACAATATCAAGGTCTCTACCACTACCCATTACTCGCACAATCTGTATTTCTCGAGGAGGAGTAAGCAGCTTCTCCGCAAATATCGAATTTTTCGAAGTAAATTGTTCATACGAAAGGAATTCTTTCCTTAGACCCACTGACATATCGATGTTGCCAAAGAAAGTAGGATCTTCTGTAAACAAAGCATGAGCATACAACACATATTTAAATAACAATACTTCGGGAGACATAACACTAAGAAAATTTGATGGACGTTCACGTATATAAGTATTCATGAAAGTAAATAATTTATAAATGAACTTCTTTAAACAAAAACATAAATACGTCTTGAAATGTACACATATTTATTCATATTTATTCATAAAGGAAGGCGCTTCCTCGTGACTCGAGACATAATTAAAAACATATAATGTGGGAGTAAACTACTAAAATACAAAATCGTGAACTCACATCTTTTGCGCCTTTATATTTTACCCTAAAATAACCCCAAAATCTACAAACATGTTGCAGTAGAATTGAATATCTACACAAGTCACAAATTATTTGTTTCAAAAGCAATATGTAAAAAAAAAATATTTTGCAAAAAATTGAATGGTGCTCACACTATGAAAAGTATTTCACCATAATAATAGAGTTCGTTAATATTTTCATCCCTCCAATAAATAAGAATATCGGATACTTAACAATAACTGTAATTAAAAGAAAAAATATGCTCCAGTTTATACATGTAAACATGTGTACATTGATCATTTTAATTCTAAGAATAATCGTAATTTAATGTCGATGTAACTGCCATTTATTATTATAATAGTTAATAAATTGTGTAAAGATATAATACCAATCAATCGTTATTTGTATCAATTCATAATACAATTGTTTAATGTTGAATAGTTGTGCACAGTGAAAGAATCCGTGTTTATGTCAGTAATTTTGGATTAACAGTAAGTAGAACTTTTAACATTGAAAGAGTGCATTACACTCAGTAGAGTATTTTGACAGTTCAGTCATCTGAAATAATATGTAAATTCTGTATATTCATGCATCAATTTTGCATTTAAAGGTACCAGATAACTTTAATATTGTGCATTGTATTAATTGGTTTTAAATATTACTAAACTTTAAAACATGTTGTAGTAGAAATGTTTGCGCAGTTGAATATTAGTGACATTTACAGCGTTCAGAACGCTGAACTTATGTTTGGAGCTATTGACCATTCAGTGAGCGCTCCATGTGCTCTATTGGTGTGTTTCTTGGTAAGTGCGCTTAAGCATTTTAATTGCACAAGATCGTTTTTGCGCTTTTGGAGAGTATCAAAGGGGCGGGAAATTCTCATTCAATGAGTCTGAACTTTGTTTTCATATGTGTGTGACCATTCTGATTTTGATTATTATCAATTCATATGCAACCTAAACGATAACTATATTAATAATATTTAACATAGCTAGTTAAACAGTAATGTATTCATTTGAGTGATTTAGACACTATATAAGAGATTTGTGCAAATACTACTTATTAATCTATGAAAGTGTCCTATTATATGAATTTTTTGCATATTTTTTTATGAGAACTTTTATACTATTTTTTATTTTAAATTATTGTCAGTAAAATAAATAATAGAAATAGTTTAAATCTTGAGTTTATGTTTTCCTGTTGTTATGCAAAGAATTTGGGTTTAAAATATATTTTTTATTCGACTATTTATCAGAGTCAATTTTAATGGTTTAAATAGAGTTATGCGCCTACCATTTTAATTCAATTAAGACGTTGCTTATCGGTTTAAACACTATTTATTTAGTTCAAAGAAAGTACATAATGAGTAATACAATACAAAACATACCTACTATTTTCGAACAAAATACGAGGCAGGTAAAAATTGCAGTATTGCTTAAAATAAAGGCTGTAGTTTACAATTTAACAGAATTGAGAAATAAGCTCGAGGCTTATGCTATGTCTCTCTTCTGTCAGTATGGAGCGCTGCTGTTATGGTGTAAACAAACAAACGTGTAACAACAATTTATAAAAATGACAAAATTACGAACAATTTGATACAGTGATAGGTGGTTGAATACCGTTTAGAAATGGAAAAAAAAATATGATGTCATACAAATAGTATAACAGATTAGTGCAGATAGCAAAAAAGCTAATAAGTTAAGACAGGAGTTAATTGTAGTGAGGATAAAAACGATTGTTTTTCGAATCCATGCCATAACGGAGCCACGTGTGAGGATAGAGTCAATAATTTCACATGTAAATGCGCACCAGGTAATACAGGATTTAATTGTAGTGAGGATATAAACGAATGTCTGTCCAATCCATGTCATAACGGAGCCAAGTGTGAAGATAGAGTCAATAATTGCACATGTTAATGTGCACCAAGTTATAAAGGATTTTATTGTAGTGTGGATATAAACGAATGTTCGTCCGATCCATGCCATAACGAAGCCTCGTGTGAGGTTAGAGTCAATAAGTTCACATGTAAATGTGCACCAGATATACAGGATTTAATTGTAGTGAGGATATAAACAAATGTCTGTCCAATCCATTTCATAACGGAGCCTCGTGTGAGGAGAGAGTCAATTATTTTACATGTAAATGCGCGCCAGGTTATACAGGATTGAATTTTAGTAAGAATATAAACGAATGTTCGTCCAATCCATGTCATAACGGAGCCACGTGTGAAGATAGAGTCAATAATTTCACATGTAAATGCGCACCAGGTTATACAGGATTGAATTTTAGTGAATATATAAACGAATGTTTGTCGAATCATGCCATAACGGAGCTACGTGCTAGGATAGAGTCCATTATTTTACATGTAAATGCGCGCCAAATTATACAGGATTAAATTGTAGTGCAAATATAAACGAATGTTCGTCCAATCCATGCCATAACGGAGGCACGTGTGACGATAGAGTCAATAATTATACATGTGATACCAGGTTATACAGGATTTAAATGTAGCGAGGATATAAACGATTATCTACCCATTACATGCCATAACGGAGCCACGTGTAAGGATAGAGTCAATAATGTCACAGGTAAATACCTGCCAGGTTATACAGGATTTAATTGTAGTGAGGATATAATCGAATGTTTGTCCAATCCATGCTATAACGGAGTCACGTGTGAAGATAGAGTCAAGAATTTCACATGTGAATGCGCCCCAGGTAATACAGGATTAAATTGTAGTGAGAATATAAACGATTGTTCTTCCAATCCATGCCATAATGGATCGACGTGTGAAGATGTAGACAATGATTACACATGCAAATGTGTATCCGGTTACTCTGGGATTGATTGTCGTGACAAAAATGGCAAAAACACATCGCTTGTCAATTTTAATAAAAATTGTGATAATATGTGGACGTGCTTTTTGAATAATTTAAATGGATATGATCGTCAATGCAAATTGCACTATTCGAATGTGGATTACTCCTGTGGTCAGATTACTGTTTTCTTAGAAGGATTAACAAACATTTGTTTTAAAATGGGTAAGACGATTTTGGTGTTGCTTCATTATTGATGTATAATAACAGAATTTCCAATTACTTTATTTTATAATGCTTACAGTTGTAATTTAAGTATCAAACTTATCATTGATTGAGTATGCCTTGAGTATTGCCGTATATAAATTACGTCTATGTTTTTATTTGAAACAATTATGAATGTTTTTTTACAACGATGCCGTCGTTTTGTTTTTCATGTGTGAATGATGACCCCACAAAAAATATAATTGATGATAGAGGTCGAATGTTGGATGCTATATAAACGGATCCCAAGTTTCAATGTGAATACCATTATATATCAGTCAGGGTCATTACCGTAACAGGTGCGTACTTTATTTTTATATTCAGATAGTTGTACTGGATATAATTAGGCGGAAGTATATAATTGCACATAAAAGCAAGTGTGGTCAAAATAATCTATCTTAACAAAAACTGTACGTATACATGTGTAAGTAAACGTTTTTAATCCTGGTGTAAATAATGGCACTCATGTTATTAATAATGATACAAGCTATAACTGACTTTAGCAAAACAGAAGGGGAAACATTTATATAATTTCTACGAACGTATCTTTACCTTAATATTCATATTTTTGTATAACCATATATTTAAGTGGGTTCATTATGTTATATTCCGCCCAGAACTACACTAATTGGGATCATTTGCGACGGTGTGATGATTGACGGCCATCGACTTGAGATTTTGCTATCCAAATATCCGTTAAACGAAATATCTCAGTTAGCGAATAATCTGTCTAATATCACTCATATTACATCTGTAATAACTATGAAGGTATTTTCTTCCTGTATAATACATATTTAATTAAATAATTAATGATGTCTTGGTCACATACATAACACAACTGTTGAAATAGCAGTGGAAACTAATTTGTATACTGTAAATAGTAATTTTACATCAATTGCACAGTTGATACATTTATTTTCACAATAAGTTTGGTTTAAGTGAATAAAGCGAGTCAATATGCATGTGATGTCGTATTATAAACATTTATTGCGACGCAATGTCATATTAAGATTTGGCTGAAGGCCCACTCGATCATCATGACAGGAATAGGGGCTGGCATTGTTTTGTCATTATCGGACTAGCAATTGCAATCCATATAATTTACAGGTAGGAGTATTTTATTTAGCATTTAGGAATAAATAAATATCATTATTTAAAATGTCGGAATGAATATGCATCCGTATTTAATATATATGAATGGATATTTAATAGTATTGAACACGTGAGAATGAATATCTATCTAATAAGGAAAAATAATGTTCACGTATATAGCAGCGGATACCAGCTTGTGAAAATGAACGTAAATGTGGAACTTGAATTCACCGATACAAATTATTTCAGATTTTTTTTTAAATATTTTAAACATAACATGATTTCTTTTTTACGAACAATTAATAACAATTGGAAAGCATTATTTCGCTGTCGTTGTGAAATCCACTCTAATATATACTCATATATGTTTGTATTATCATTTTATATATTCTAACATGCATTTATGTTACGACTTTATGTAGAACACACTCCCAGAAACAGAAAGTATACACAAAAAGCCCTAAAGAGGTCGGACCATATTCAAAGTTTGACGATACTTACCTCGAACCAACGGACAAGGATAAACCGCGCGGCACGAAATCCAGGCACACAACCGAAAAGACGTTCGAGAGAAGAAGGGTCTTGAACGAAAGTAAGCTGTCGCCTTGAGATGATATGGACCTTGTTATACTGAACATATTGCATTATATATGAGCATTATAACAAGGTCCATATCATCTCAACCAGGAACAATCTGACGTTTGATATGAGGCAACGACTAAGCACATGCGATACGTATCCATGTAATGGCACTTGAGCCGAACATTAAAAATGCCATTCACACACATACAATAGTTGTACACTTGAACAGATGCGTTGGCAAAACAAATTAGGCCCTTTTGTGAATAACAGATATATCTATCTTTCATATTGCGAATTAAGCCCTATATACAAGTATCACCTAATTCGCTGGAAATATGTATAATACTGAGTTCGAAAAGACAATATGAGAACATTGTAAATAATATTAATGTTTTGCAAACAGATGATACCACATAGTATATACATTTATATTAAAAAATAAATAGACAGTTGCTACCAGTTTGATATAGGTGGCAGTGAGTATGAGTGTTACATTGTATTGTTAATATTTAAATCACAAGACATTTAATGTGAAAATTGAACTTAACGAACGCGAAAAGATAGTATTAACAAATCGTTGTTTTCTGTTAAAAAATTAAGTTACCATACAGTGATGTAACATTGATATACATTGTGTCATGGTGATGCAAATATGGCATATAAAATGTACTCAATCCATACATTTATATTTAGGGTATTTGCAGTCTCTATGAAGATAGGCATTGGAATTAAGTTTATTTGAATTGACTATACCATACACTCCCTACCTCGGTGCGTATTTTCATCTCATAGACTTTGTTTATTTAATCAAATAGTTATGCATAGGTAGCACCAAGTGTCAGGGTTTAAGATAATGTATTATTTATTTTTTGCTTAGTGATGTGTTTTATGTTCTGTTAGGAGGGTAAACTCGCGTCTTTATTTGCATATGTCTTACTTTGAGTGGCTATGTAAGATTAATGGGTTTTGCAAAATTTACACAATGCCGTAAAACAACATTTTAATCTTCCGTGTCAAGATAACGCTTAGATTTGGAAACTACTTAAGATCTTCGGTCGTAAACTTACAGATAATGAATCGTAATGAAGTCTCTCAGAGAAAGTCTCTATTGGAAGTTTGTTGTTAATAAACTTGTGTAGTTATTTTTCTGTTTTGATTTGGAAATCAGAACACTAAAAGTGAGTGTTATTTTTTCTTCCCATCAGCTTGAATATATTTCGTAATTTTAAGAAAGTCGTGAACAAATATAACATATACTGCGTTTCATACATAATACACATTTTGACAGGAATTACAACGTATGTTGTCATCTGTAAAATTTACGTGTGTTGTGTGCATTACAGTTTTATAACACGCGTTTATACATTATATAAATTATGTTTGATGTCACGAAGCAATTAAGTTTTGATTATCATTATTTAAAGCTCTTATAGTCAGAGCTATTGCGGATATTGCAACCTTTAAAGAATTGGAGCTAGAAATCGAAAAATTAAAGACTAGCGCCGCCAACTGACAGATTGAAGCCTTAAGAAAGCAACATAAACAGAAATGTACACGTTTTACGATATAAATTATTTATGGTTAATGTGTTTTAATTATATAAGGCAGGAGTTTTAATTGTGTGTACAGGATGGTTTTGATATTCAATTTAAGGTAGTAACGTCAATCTCAAATGCTTAAACAATATCGGTTAAATTCGGTAATTGTGTGACATACCGTGATTTTCAACGTCTCTGACCATAAGCAGATAATACAATTAATATTGTTTTCCAAATGTGCATTATTTTATGTATTTGTGTTAAGAGAGAAAATTGCAAAAGTGTGATACATATTTTACATGTGTTTTGTAAATAAATATTTAAGACTGACATAATGATTAACCGAATGAAATACAATTGCCAGATTATCTATTTTATTTGAGTTGAACTTCGAAATAGTACATACAGGTGTTTCGCTGGGACATACGAATATATTTTAATTGTGTATTTTTTCAATAAAGTAGCAAATGTCCTTGCAAAAATTGGTCAGAACGCAGAATCGATCTCGCTAAAGATAGATGAACGTAATAATACACTTCTTAAACAAAAGAAGATCATTCATCAAACAGTTACATACATAATACGATCGATTAAAGGTAAATATGAAATTCATCGGTGTTTAAATTACTCATAAGTACTTGTGTTTTATACAGTTTTTATATCGTATTGCAATAACAATTACGTCAGTGTACACGCTTAAGGGCAGCAAAGCAGAACGTTATCACACTAGCATATCCAAATATGAGATTATGGTTGTTTGCTTATCTTTTTTTTTTCGATTAACCTTTTACGATATACCTGCATGTCCTTTAATAAGGCCATAACAAACCTGCCGGTGGAAAAATGCGGTGTTGGAATAAGTATATATATGAGGCAATCGTTTTCTTTGTTTTTATCTCCGCTGACAATAACCCGACACAAATAGAATAAAACGTCCGCGACCATTTTAACGAACCCGATAGCAATAGTAAAATTCAAAGTCCGGTTGGATGCAATAAAATCAAATGCGGTTGAAACAACGTAAAAGTTGTACATATATCGTTACAATTTGTTCAATAATTATAGTCGAGAAGGATAAACTTCATATCTAAAAACAAAAAAACAAATGTTCGTCATATAATGATATGGTAAGTAAATATACGTTAATTAATATATTTATAAATTAAGAGTGGCATTTGTTTCTTTAAACTTTGAGTTGTCTTCTTACGAACGTTACCGAATAAGCGTTTGAAAAAATAGTTCATCCGATATGATGTAATCAGATCGATTGGGTTGTAGTAATGTGATACAATCGANAATACACATTTTGACAGGAATTACAACGTATGTTGCCATCTGTTAAATTTACGTGTGTTGTGTGCAGTACAGTTTTATAACACGCGTTTATACATTATATAGTCCGGTTGGATGCAATAAAATCAAATGCAGTTGTAACAACGTAAAAGGTTAACATATATCGTTACAATTTGTTTAATACTTATAGCCGAGAAGGAAATATATGGTAAGTAAATATAAGTTAATTTATATATTTATAAATTAAGAGTGGCATTTGTTTCTTTAAACTTTGAGTTGTCTTCGTACGAACGTTGCCGAATAAGCGTTTGAAAAAAATAGTTCATCCGATATGATGTAATCAGATCGATTGGGTTGTAGTAATGTTATACAATCGATGCAATTTATTATTAGCCAATTTTTTGAATATTTTATTTTTGAGTATTTTGCAAGAAACATAAATAAATACTGAACGTCATTTGAATGTAATGCCCCTCCACTATTATGGCTTTCCGTAAACAGCATAAACAATTAAGATTTGTGACACTGTGTTAAATTTCTATCAGGATTTAAACTGGACTCAATAACCATAGAACACTACTTTTGTTTTTATTAGTTTATGAGGGTTTCAACTTGCAACATTTAAACTTTATTAAATAGCATTCAATACAAGTATGCTTAAATGTAGTCATTGCTGAAATTTGTGAATGAACGAATCAGCCCTTTTTCAAAATTGTATATGTATTATATTAGACATGTTATATAATTTAAGGTAAACTAGTCAGCAATATGATTACGATTCAAAAATATTACAGGTATATCGTACTAAGGGTGTGTCAAAAGTTGCAAAGAAGCATACCAAATGGGAAATGCTGCAGGGAAAAGCCAAAAACGACAAGAAGAAGAGAATAGAAAAAAAGTATGCTAAATGATATATTTCTGAAGTAAAAATGCATTATATCTTGACATTGATTTCTCTCTTATTTTCTTAAATGTAGATTGTTCTCATTGAAGTGATTCGTGTTTTCTTACAGGCGGAAGAAGAAAGAAAGAAACAAGAGGAAAATGATCTTAACCAAAAAGAAGAAGAAACAAAGAGAAAAGAAGAAGAGGAACGAAACGAATGTAAAGAAGAAGCAACAAGACAAATACTAGAAGAAGAAAACATGAAATATGAAGAAGAAGAAGAAAGACGTAAACGTGAAGAAGAAGAAAGAAGGAAACGTGAAGAAGGAGAAAGAAGACCAAAAAACGAAGTAGAAGGAAGAAAACGTGAAGAAGAAAAAAGAGGGGAACGTGAAGAAGAAACAAAAAGGAAACGTGAAGAAGAAAAAAGAAGGAAACGTGAAGAAGAAAAAACAAGCCGAGATGAATATGAAGAAAGAAGACGAATATACAGAGAAGAGGTAATAAAACATGAAGAAGAAGAAAATAGACTAGTAAACGAAGAACTTAGACGAATGTATCTCAGGTTCGAAGCAGAAAGAAGTCAACTTGAAGAAGAACGCAGGCGACAGGAAGAAGTAATATGGAAACATGCAGAAGAACAACGAAAGCAAAAAGAAGAAGAAGAAATAAAACGTGAAGCCGGACAACGAAAACGTAAAGAAGAAGAAGAACGCAAACAACTAGAAGAACACAAGCGCTTGGAAGAGGAAGCAAGAAAGCGAGACGAGGGAAAACGATTACTCGAAGAAGAAGAAAGGAAAAGAAAAGCTGAAGAGAGGGAAATGCATATAGTAAGTTATTACATTTATGTTTTTACGTTCATTTCAAATTACGCTTCACTTATCATATGTAGCATATAAAACGAGGTATTGAATTACATATAATAATTAGAGTACAGACTATAATATGAATCATGAGCCGTACTATTTCGTTGATTAATGTTTATATAAGAAAGCTGGGGAGGAACGTCTTTGTTTGGAGGAAGAAATTAAGACGACAATAGAGGAGGAGACTGAAAGAAGACTGACAGAAGAGGCGGCACAAAAAAAGAATAGAAACGAGGAGTCAGAAAGAGCAAGGCGGTTGGATCCAAACATCTGGAAACCACTGATGTAAGTCAGAAACTGTAATAAACACTTTATATAGATCAATATGAATGTGTGAATATTTAAACAACGAACATCTGTAGTTGTTACAATTATTATTTTTGTAAACAAGATTCGAGCGGCCATGCGATGAAGTCGATGGCAAAAGACCATATCACGACGGTCTATGTTGTATGTTAGCGTCTCCTTCGGATGAAATAACGAAAGATAGTATACAGTGTACAGCGTCTGATGAGTTTGATGACATCATAGAAACGTTAAACGAAGATGAAAGACCTGCAAGTTCAGTTATCAATATTCAATCAAGTTCGCATTCAATTGCAACTGAGGTAATAAGTAGTTTCTCTCAATATTCATTAGAAAGTACATTGACCCATCATGTAGTGTTATGAAAATCAAGACTTTTTTTAATTTTTCCGCTAGTAATAAACTTTATAGTATTTACATATGAAACAAATAAAAATGAAAACAAAAGTTATGTTTAGTTGTTATTTCAACATGATGGTAAGCCTTTTCTTGTCTTACATGTAATTTTATATAGCTTTAAACAACTTATGGGTGTAAAATCTGTACCCATGCTTAGTCAAATGAGTGCAAACAAATCCACACAATGGATGCCCTTAGTTTCTGCTTGTTTACGTTTTTCAGTTACCGTCACGTGTTTATTTACCGCACAATCCAAGATCTAGCGCTTCCGAGGAACTCGTCATTAAATATTCCATAAATGGAAGTGACTGGCACACATCTGAAGTTGTGAGACCAACACACCAGATAGAGAATAACGAGGTGAGTGATACCTACCATGGACCGGAAATGTACTTGCATGTAAAAAATACGATAACCACAAGTAGCAAAATATAATTCATCAATGTTAAATGAGGACAAGGAAAACTTAAAATTAGTACACGTGTCTAAATACAAATAATCCTGATTTATAAATTAATAAAGCTACATTTTTGAAGACATGCCCTGTGAGACAGACATTTTACATTTTAATCGCTGAACTTAGTATTCTATTGTTTTCAGGATTTCGCATCAACAGATCTTATCGGAGTTGAAGCCAACCACTTTAATACACTTAAGATTTTGGTTGTATCTAGACAGAAAAGTCAGAAACTGGTAGTAGATAAAGGAGGGCTTACCGTTACTTCTACTGATGACAAAAACGTGAAACTATTTACACCGAGAGATGCATTTTCTACAAGAACGAATGTTCGACTATCGGTAAGAATTAAGAATGTAGGTTCTTGCAAACTGCTCTTACGTCCAGTGTTAACAACATTTTGCATTCGGGTAAAAAAATGAAGGCACCATGTAAGTTGCGGATACCTTCTTTACTGTTACTGTTTCTAAATCTGATCTAGTTCATGCGCAAATGTATTGCTAACTACAGACACAATATAATGTTATTGTTTAGGTGGTAAATCACACAATGAACCCACATGACAGTACAGTAGGATATGATATTCTTTCTGGTGTAATTTCGGTTGGACCGATGATTAATATTGTCTGTGACTCGGCCCCCAAAAAAGACCTTGCAGTAGATATTGCCAGGCCAGAACCAGGACGTGGTCAGTATAAGCTCTTGTTTAACAAACTTTTCATATATTTTACAATATATAAATGCTGTAGTATTTCAAACAATTCGATTGACTTGTGCAATAACATAGTAACGATATTTACAATAACATTAATAAAGGATACAAGCGAAGCATTGTGTTAAAATCTCAGAGACTTATTTCTTTTCAATTGTATCATTTTATACTGTAAGGCATTTCACTACCTGGTACTCGTCATCATGTTATCATGTCACGTGATAAAGTGTGGGCTTCCGCTGAACAGGAATACAAAGACTCCAGTAACGTGGTCATTTCAGTTAAACTTCCAGCAAACAGGGAAAGATATACGTATGTAGTTTTTAAATGATCATAGACGATGTTTAAAACGCTAACTTCGCTTATTAATTATAAGAAACGTACACTATTGATATACTTATAATAATACAAGAATAATATTTATACAAGACACTGTAATTACTTTGAAATTGCATACAATTTAATGTATTAATCGTGCCTTTTACAAGTTCACGTTACGAAGTCCTCATAGAATCAAAGTATATATATATATATATATATATATATATATGTTTTGTGTTTGTCGCTAACTTTATACATTTAAGCATTGTGGAAGTTGAGCTTCCTACTACGTCTCCAAAGGAGAACGCACTGAAGTTAGCAGAATCCTATCATGCCCAAAGCCTGCAAACACGTGTCAACGTGGTATTGAGACAGAACGAAACGAACCCTCATAATGCAAAAATCGTAGTGGTGCAACCACATGCATTACAACAGCAATTGCAACTACTGAACAATGATGGGTTTTCCATCGGTGAGCTTTTATATAACTATTAAGCCATTAATCAATAAAGTGAATAGTGTGAGTTTAAAATACGTTTTATCAATAATACATCAATTCGTTTTTTTATATCATTTAAGGACCAGATGCAAACAACATACTAAGTCTGAGAGAAGGGCAACGTCTGTATTTGTCCAGTCGAGGAAATGTCAAAATTTTAGATGCTGACAATGGAAAAGTATGTTGAAGAATCATGGCATTCATCTTGTAAAAACGTTGAAACCAATCTTTCCGTCGTAAATTGACGCATTGTAAGCGCTGCGTATGTTGATTTCTCTTGCATATAAACTCTTTACGAAAAGAGCTTAATTAAACAATCCCTTTCATTAGTTTATATTGTTTGTATCATTAGGCTGTGTTGTTTTGGTTAGTAATAACTTAACATTCATAAATGACCACGTTCTAACGTAACTTGAGTTGTATGGGCTTATATTTGTTTTGTAGTTGCCATTTACTTTCTATAAATACATGAACGAGATTAATAAGACTGTGAAGCTTCAAGCAAAAGACATCTACCTACACAGTGATCTTCGAGAGTACAACGGACTTCTTCAGTTAACTGTTGACAACGGAACTGACTTCCCAGACAAGATTATAGAGTTTGAAGTCCGTCTCCCCAAGGTACTGCACATATTGAGAACGGAATTCTTCATATTATTAAATCTACACAAACATGAAACGGTTTTAATAAACAAAAAAGAGGTTTTTTTAAACTAAATGTGCTATTTGCAAGCCCTCGTTAATATTAATAATTTATCCTCAATGGATATTCCACGCTTTAACGTCTGTAGATCTTCTATATAAAATACTATGTCCAAATGGTAAAAACAGCAGTCTGCAAATACAATGAAGTAAAATACGCCATGTTTAAGAAGGTTATCGTGCAAAACGGGGCAAACTAAATCTTTTACTTAGCATGTCTCACTATATGATTATTTAAGGTATTTTGTGCATACCTGTATGTTTAAACCTTTTTCCATTAGCCCGCAAAGGTTGATGCCGCTAGAAGAAACAGAGAAGTGCATATAAATCGATTTCCTTATTATTGTAAGAATTGTTTACCTTACTTTCGCATTCTGCCAGATTCCCTTTTCACGTACTTAACTTATATTTCAAATTTGCAATGTGAAATTTAAAATCATAATACAGACTAACATAAACATACAAATGTAAGGCCTATTTTATTGAATTGTAGACACTTTTATGTAAAATTTAAGTTCTTGCATTCACTGGGTTGATTGTTTTAGTTGATCTCTATCACATGTATTGACATGAACTGATAATTTTCCACAGTAGTGTTTACATTGTCTTATCACAACATTCTGTCAATACACCTGTATCCAATATAAAGGTAGGGTAAAATTAATCAACTTAAATATTAATGTATTATACTCCAGTGACATGCCTTGCTGGATATCTGTCGAAATGCGTCTGCGAGAAAGAAACCGAAAATTGGCAGGATATTGTGGGTTGTTTTATCGATAAAACCCAGCTCCAAGTCCGCGTTGCTAAGAGACGGAAATCAGAAATCGATCAACGTACATTATGTAGAAATGTTATACATGACTGGATGAAACAGACCATGAAACAAGATGACAAGGTTTTAAAAGAACGATTTTGTTGCGTAATGTAATTAATTGTCTGTGTTAAAGAGCGACACGTGTTTTTGTATTGTTTGCATACTTGTAGTTAATATAAGTGCAGGTTTAAATGTACATGGCAGTTTTGACGAGCATGTAAACCTCAATTGAGGAACTTCTTTGAAGATTAACTTATACCAAATAATTGCGCATTAACAAAAGACAAAGTCTTTAACGAGTACTCTTTGCAAACAGGTTCAGATTATTCTCGAGGGGTTGACCTGCCATCACCACACTGACATTTATGAGAATTGCAAACAGTTCGTTCGATATCAAAAAGGTAATGCACATTTAGTTCTATTTAAATGAGCATTTCAGTTAATATTAAAACATAACAGTATGATATGTGTATATATATATATTATATGTTCAATATATCTTTATTTTTGTTAAAGAATAAGTCGTCAATCTCAAATTAAAATGTGAATACATACAAATAATAATAGATGAAATAAGGTATACATATAGTCGGAACAGTGTGCATGCCTTCTTATATTAAATCAATCACTTTGATATTGTGATTCTTTGTTCTTTACATATTTAAAATGTTAACGTCGGAATTAAGGATGTGATTTGTAACCATACAAATGTAGTTAGCAAACAATATTTTACCAAGCTTGGTTTAAGCTCACACTTGTATTTTTGCGATTGGACCCGAAACCGATATATACCGTTCAAATTCCGATTGGAATTTATATATTTGAAAATTGAAAATGACGCATCGCATGCCATCGCATGTTATGTATAAAGACTCTCTTTTTCCACGCAAGCTGCAAGCTAGTATATCAATTTTATTTCATATATTCTTATTAAGAGGAACTTGTGTTCGTCAAACAAGGCGGTTGTCATAGTTGTTGTATTGAATAAACATAACAAGGTGTCATGTCGTGTTATCTAAGGCAATTAGGTCTTTACTTTTCATAACAAAATATGTGTTCTCATTCTCAGAAACAATGACGGACATGGCACTTGCTGGTATTGCATCGTCTGTTACACTGTCACCAGACGAGCTGGCATATGTTCTGAACATTCAACCGGAGATGTTGCAGACGATCAAAGCAGACTACACGGGAGTTGACATGATTGTGCAAATACTGACGGAATGGAGAGAATCGGACGATGCCATTGATCTTGGAGACGATGCTTTAGAAGAACTTCAAAAGCTCATATCAAAGTAAACAACATCGCGTCGTGTAAAGCTTTCAATAGAATCCCAAAAAAACAAACTTTACATAAGGTGTCCGTGTGTTTGTGTGGCAATAAATGTATATGATAATCAGAGATTTAGGACAATGGGTTTTTTCTTGATTAACTTGATTTTTATTATGTTAACTATATTGTCGTGTTATTTTGTTTTTAGTAACGGTTTATATGTCAATTATATCGTAGATGTAAGTTCCTGAATTGAGGTATTCATTGACGAAATGTTTATCTACCTATTTTAAAATAATATCTTGTTTAATTGGTTGCATTTTACAAAACTATGACATGTGTAATGTAGTTTGTTGCAAAGCTTCTATGAAAATATAATGACTAAAATAAAAAAGTTTTATTTAAATAACTAGTCATGCAAACACATTCTTTAGCCTAATGTTTATATCGAACGATTTTAAATTCATTCTTGTATTGCTTCGTTATTTTGTTATTCACTAAAATATTTCTAACATGATACTTTACATTATTAAATGCAACTTTTATATACGTGACTTGATTTCCCATTGCAAATAAACTATGTGAGTGTGTAGTGAATACTGTGTGTATTGTATTAGTTTAAATATGCTCATTGATAACATTTTTTGCTGTAGTTTGTAATAATAAAACGAAATTATTTTAGATTATTTACATGCATTTTAAAACGAAACAGTTAAACATGACAAATGCACTATTTACAAGTTTAAACAATATGAAAAATCCTGTTCTGATATAATTTGCAATATATATCTATACTTAAAGGTGAGAACAACAATTCCAATTACACACACCACTTGACATGGTATTATTCATGTTAATGTCAAGTGAATCAAACTAATTTGCAATAAATCTTCAATTGTATAAATAAATGAAAACATATGGTTATATTAAAAT
>VMBQ01001741.1:140604-164848 GCA_007657795.1 Dreissena rostriformis
TAATAATATAACATGCCATCCCCTGTTTCCCATGTAATATAACCAATACATATATTTTATATTACACATGCGTAATATACTTTTTTTAGCGTTTTCATTGGCTTAGTTTTCGTTTATTGACCAATCGCATTTTGTTATTTTGCTGAAATGACGTTGCAACGTCAAATGACGTCACGAAATGTAAACAACATTCGGGATTTATCATAATGTTTGCGTAAAAGTTTATTTAATTTGCTCATTTAAAAGCATGTAATAAAAAAAATCTGACACTCGTTGTCATATTATACCATATTGTATTAAACTCGTCAAGGAAATTTGTTAGAAAGCTCGCCAAAGGCTCGCTTACTAACAAAATTCCTGAACTCGTTTGATAAAATATGGTATGATATAAAAACTCATGCCAGATCCTACATTTGTATATATATATACACAATTTGAGGCATAACTGTTGCAGATTAACATTTCAATTGTTTCGTTAAAAAATGTAAGTTCCTAAGTGTATTGGTTCTTACTTAATATTCGATTTGCTCCTGATAAGACGACTGGAATTGACACAATTGTAACTAACTTAACAACATGCCAATATTTTTTGAAGAACTTGAGGTATTTAGCAGTTATTCCAAATCCTTTTATTAACCAAGTCATCAAGTGTGGATGATGTCTCTATGCCATCAATATTAAATAATACCAATACTTCGACTTTCACAGACAATGCCTTCGTTTACATTTTTTAATTGCGGCATTCCATGCGGATCGCACCAGAGAGGGAACTTAGTACAGTAAACAGGGGTTGATATCAAGTGTTTAATCTACTTGTCCAGTCGGACGATTGCCCATTAATTTTCACCGGGCCGTAAGAACAAGCTTCTTTTCCTGAGCTTTACATGTAACTAAATATACTATGTTACTTTTCAATAATTGTACACATAAAAGCATATCAATGCTAGAAGAGTGTATTTTTATGGAGTCGCTCAGTATACTTTAAACAAACACACGATGCCAAATGACTAATATTGTAAACTCTCGGGGTGTATTCTTTTTTTATAGATCTTAAAATGTTACAATAGCGAGATGAGCAGGCAATTATTGTGCATACAAACATATTAATTTATAAGGAAACTCATCATACTTGAATTTCCGAATGAGTGTCAACTTTTAACAATGTATAAACAAAGTCTGAATTGTATTAACCGCAAACGAGAATGACTTTGTTAAATACACATAAAGGAACTTACCGCAACAGTGTTGTGAATTGAACTATGCCCTTGTTAACAACACAGAATGGTTTACAGTATCAAATTTTGACATTTTACCAGACAAATAAGTCTTAGCTATTGTATAAGAGAAAAAAGATGACTTTGAAGGTTTTCGCTTGTCCCATCGGATAAGCGGACTATTTATTTAACTTGCCCGGACCTTTGGTTTCTCCCTGATAATCAGACAACCGGTAATGTAAAGCCCAGGGTAACGTTTTACTAACAATACTTTAGTATTGGCGTAAGTTGACAAGTTACGAATAACGGGCCCGTTTCATAGACATTTCTTAAGTTTTTCGTAACAATTCTGCGATTTTTACGTACGAACGTTCTTACGCAAATTCCTACGAACGTTTCATAAACACTAACGCAAAACCAGTCTGCGCTCTTTAATTGAAGGTTTGAAAATACTTTTAACTATCATTTGGCGCCATCTGTCAGATAATAATAAACACTAACTAGTAGAAACGAAACGAAAACTAGTAGAAAAGAAATAAAACTAATTGTTATGTATACAATTATTTTTCTCTTTTAAAATAAATAAATGTTAAGTCGTCAGCAGAAATGCTTTCAAATGAAGTCGACGTTTTATGACGCTAAACGTGTTTTTGTGTGACGTTAAATAACTGCACTTGATTAGTTGAAATTCATTCAGGTGAACTGAAACATATATAACTTGTGATCTTGGTAACTAGTTCAGACGAAAAAGGCACTGACCCCTCGCGAAGTTATCATTTATAATGTACACAACGTTTTTAAAGTTGGTTGAGTGTAACCATTGCTTTGTTGTTGAAATAAAAAATACCCATTGCCATTGGGGTTAAAAAGCGTAGAGTAGCAATACGATGTTGAAAATTACTGTCAAAGTTGGATAGATTTACCCTGATTTACAATGGAACAAACTGCTGTTGATTGACATGGAGTATTTCTTCATAAAGGAGATGGTATTCCCAGAGACGCTGGTATTCCGCATCAGGTAAGATGATGAATTTAGATGACACCATGAAAAAAATCNGAATCATAGCCTACCATTCACGCCAGAAGCTATGAGTACATTCCAACCTTACTAAGCGGTCACCTGAGAAAATCGGTCACCTGCCTATAACAGTCATTCTTGATTCCCCCTCCCGAAGAAAACCCTTCTATAGTACACCTGAGAATAACTGTCGCCTATATATAACGGCCAACTGCCAGTATATATCACTGCCAAAGTCATATTCACCTGTGTATAACGGTCACGAGTCAGTCGTTTCATGGTGCAAAAAGTAAACACTCAATCTGCGTTGTTGTTTCTTATGTCTGACGCGGCCAAAGTCATAACGCCATTGCATGTGCGCGTGACAAAATCAATAGGTCTTTCTCGCTGATAGGGTGTCAACAAAAGCAATTAGCTAGCGAGTGGTGTTATTAGCAGGAAATAAAAGGATAAGTGATCATCAATTGTGGCAAAACAGACATCGAATTGCAACTTATGTAACATACTTCTGAATTAATGCAAGTGGATTTTTTCATGTAAAATTCCTGTTCAATTTCAAGGGGAGAGGCTAACACCACATGTTATCAGCAAATCCCGAAACACGAGATGCTTTTGAGGTTGTTTGAATGAAAATGCTGTTTGCGTGATGCGTACACATACATTTTTACAAACTTTTAGTGTATGTTTCTTTGAATGAGAACGATACTGTTATGCCGTACTTTCGGTTTATAACAGCGTTTCGGACGTGATGTCATGACACGTGACGACCATAATTTAAAGATATCTTCCAATGAACGTAATAAGAACTGTCGGATTTAATGAATTAACGAGATGCATAAGTAAACAACAATAATATCGTTGATAAACTCATAAGTGTAAAAACATGTATGAATTTAAATTCATTTATAAGATACAAATTTGTATTATTGAATATAAATAATGTGTGTAATTATACTAAATTATAGGCAATGAGTCTCTGTTTACATTACATTGTGTGCAAACGACTGGGTGTTGTAATGACCTAGCAATACTACCAACTGACCAACCATCTTAACAGCGGTCACCTGAGAACAACGGGCACTTATCTACAATGGTCACTAAGGCCATTTCCCTTGACTGACAGCTTGGACTGTATGTCTATCAAATATACTGTGTATCGCTCTACGCGAGTAGTGTACTTAACATTTCATAATTTTCAGATTACCTATTGTACAGTGTCCAGCGTTTGATTTCATTGTTCCAATGTTAGCTCTCGTCAAAATGGAACGCTGGTCCTGCCCGGCCTCAACTTCAGAGGCGTCAGGCAACGCCACAAGGAACGTCACTCATCGTAAGGCGATTTCTTAGAAATGCAACAAGTAACGTTACACAGCCTAAGCATATAGCTTAGCTTGCAGAACTGATTCGAATGAGCCTCTTTCGGGGAAAACTGGTCTCAATGCATGTGCGTAAAGTATCATCCCAAATTAGCTTTGCTGTCCGCACAGGCTAATCAGTGACGACACTTTTTGCTTAATGGTAGTTTTTTTTAAAAGGAAGTCTCTTCATTGCGAAAATATAGTCTAGGCGGTAAGTGTCTTCCCTGATTAACTTGTGCGGACGACACTTTACGCACATGCATTAATCCCTAGTTTCCCAGAACGAGGCTCAAATAAATCTTTGGTATTTCAGCATTTGTTGATATAGCCACTGGTATAATCATGAGCAAACATTATATGATAACAACTCGATATGGTATTGGTATTAGTACATGTAACTGTTTACATTGTTTAAGGGTGCTCTGTTTTTGCATCTTCAAACAAAACACAAAAACAAAGTATTTAAGTTTAAATATCAATAACAAAACTATAATTAAGTGACAAAAGAGAATGAACTGGGAATTTGAAATTTACTTTTCTAATGTACTCTGTTAACCCCTATTTACTGAAGGCTAATTGACTTCATATAATGAATTGTTATGTCCATTTGCATCCTTGTTATGACTCTGAATTTTGGCACATCTTCATGAAAATTATAGTTCGGTAAGACATCATTGAAATAACAGAACTGCATGTCAAGTATGTATACTGATATACTGGTATCTGTTTAGGTACTCTTATTTATGCTTGTACACCGTAGTAATATGGATGTTTAATGGTATTAAGACGCAATATCTAATGTACATGTATGCATGTAAATATGCGAAAGAATAACGCAATTTGAAAGAAAGACGTTCTTCAATATTCCAATATTTTAAGCTTTCTGCACAAACGTATACTTAAATGCATTATATATTTGAATTATCATCGCAGAGCAAATTCACTTAATAGACAAAACACTGGACATTGTTTTTTACCGGGCTTTTCTATCCTCAATAACACAAACATAAACTTTGTTGGATTTGTTTTATTCAGTAAACTATATATGTATGCAAATATGTTAAGGTCTAACAACAATTCATACAAGTAACATAGATCTCGTGATGATAAATTCAAATGTGCATGGCAAATAACTGCTTTCGTTTACACTAATTCATGCTAATTTATCACCGTTCTTAGTACGTTTGTGACATTTTTCACTTTCTTTTCTTTCACAGTTCCAAACAACTCGGTGGACTATACCGAACGAATGAGTCTGGTATGAAACATTTCTCACGATTCCATTAATTATTTAGTCTATGTACGAGAGTTGATACTTCTTCCTTTTTGCCATTGATACATGGAAAAGGTTATAAGGATGAGTTCTTTCTAAATTAATAAAACTAACAGTGCAATTATCTACATAATTTGTCATTTTACACATCGTTAGGGTTAAACGTTCTTTTTTGGTGGTATGTGACCTAGAGAGGCTAAATTGTATTATTCTTTTTTTTTTAATAATTGGACATTTTAACAAGAAGAAGGGGATTCAATATAAATACGCTATTTTGTGATAAAATGAAACTATCAAGGATACTTTTAACCATAATGTTTTATTTGTTACGTTCTTTGAATGGACACACTCAACTCGATTTGTAAGTGTATCAGTTTCGGACAATTTTTTAATTTCGAATAATGTTTACAACAGCAAAGTTTACCAGTGTTCGGACAGCAATTGGATTGTGGAGAGTGTTGACATTTCCCCAATTTGGTATGGTAATCTATCATTCTACTGTAACTTCATCAACTTCAATTGTTCTACATCAAAGAGAAACTCTAATTCACTATATTCTGTGGAAAGTCATGCCAAATTCCTGTCAATTCTTTTACTTTTATGTGGCGATGTACATCCTTGTCCTGGACCCACTGCTGATAATGTTGACTGTAATACACGTGATAGTGAGTACAAAATTTTCAAAAACCGTGGACTTCACTTTCTACATGTTAACGTTAGAAGTTTACTACCCAAGATTGAGGATATCCGTTTATTGGCACAAAACTCCCGTGCAGCATGTATTGGAATATCAGAAACATGGCTCGATGAATCTGTTTCCGATTCTGAAATTAATATCCAGAACTACAACATTATTCGTCGCGATAGAGACAGACATGGTGGTGGAGTCTGTCTATTCATTCATAGTGAATTGGCATTTAACACCCGAAGTGATCTCCTTCATGAAAACTTAGAAGCTATTTAGGCAGAGATTCTACTTCCGAAGACCAAACCCATACTCATTGGCATCGTCTATCGACCTCCGAAACAGCTGAACTTTCTGAAAAGTGAGTATTAGTTTGAACATTCTAATGTTCCCTTTGAAATTTTCCATTGTACATATAGTGCAATTCTTGTGCGAGCTATTTCTCAGCAACTTATTACAGGAATTCAATGATACTTTATGGGAAGCTTCACTACCAACAGGAGATGTGCATATTATCAGCAGGTTATGGTCGGATGATTTTTCACAGAGTTATGGCCCTTTGAAATTTTCTATTAACTGTACATATAGTGCAATTCTTGTCCAGGCTATTTCTCACCAACTACTGAATGGAATTCAATGAAGCTTTATGGGAAGCTTAACTACCTTGTGGAGATAAGCATGTTATTAGTGGGTTCTGGTAAGATGATTTATTTAGAGAGTTATGGCCCTTTGAAATTTTTAAGTTGCTAAACCATCCATCCTATTATTTTGTCCAAAGTTATGCCCCTCACGACGTTTCCTTTTATCTGAATATATAGTGAAATATTGCGACAAAAAAAAAAAAANTATTTTTTATAAGTTAGTTTGACTGTTTCAAAACCTTTTTTCCGTAACGAAGTGCATCATGTGCGAACGTTCTATCAAGGTATTTCACGCAATCACTATATCCACGACGCTAAAAGAACCTACGACACAACAAAAATCTACACTTATTATACATAGTCTTGTGATTAACTTTGGAATTTTATAAAGGGCCTTAATATTTCAGAATACGTGTTTGCTTGTTTTGCAGTACAATTGTGCTGATTATCCTGTTCTCAGAGATTATTCCCATCTTTAAATTCCGAAATCCGTTCAACAGAAAGAGTGACCAGAAAATCGAATTTGTCCTTCATAAGATATTTTCCGTAAGTTCTTATAGTGATTTTTGATATGTGTCGCGTGTTTCCTGTCAAGCTACTATTTTGAAGGACTTGCAATCAAATAATGGCATAGGTGCCGTTCTACTTCTTTTTGCAATAAAACAGTGTTTTGTGTCATAATGTTTCGCAATGGTTGCAATATATTTGAATTGAAGCTGTTTCGCTTACATATATAATATCTCGAGTTTTGTAACAAATTACTCAGAACACAATATCGTTCTTGAGTAGTGTAATGAAAAACCCAGAAAATTGTTAACCGTCTGCCAAATTCTCGGATAGTAGAACTCACAGAATAAACTCTATCGATAGTCAACTTCAATGTTTTCTGGCGTTATACTTTTAGTAATTGAATATAGACATAGATTATAATTATATCAATTAACCTAGCTTTATTCGACACATTTAAAGCGAATAGATCTTCGAGGACAAGACATTGTATGAACAATTCGTGTTTCCTAACAATCGAACTTCACACTAGACTTCATGCTAACCAGCTTTTTCTTCAATATTTTTTTCTCTGAACAGTAAGTGTCTTTATGCGATGGAATAATGTGGTAATAGAAAAGTTATTGTCAAAATTCATATTATTCATATAAACAATTACAATAATGAAATGTACCGATTTTTCAATAAATGTTAATACTAAACTGCCATCTTCACTACAGAGACATAAAAACTCGCTTAAACCCTATCAATATATCCGTAACCTTCACCCCTTTGTTTATGTCCGAGATTGACATAATAAACTCCGACCGAAATGATCATACCATTTGAAAATATAAGTAACAAATGGACACTTTTTCACTTAATTACTGAGGTTGTTATTTAATCAGCTTTATGTTCGTGATAATGGTTAGCAAATTAACACAATACAAATTTACCAACATTATATTATGTACGCAAATATGAATGACCAAATGATGAATAGAAAATGTACTTCTTGGTTAAAACCGATTGTGAGATTCTCCTTTTTGTTGTTTCGATTGACTTCATCAAATGTGTTTAAGATGAATTTGCCAATGTGCCCAGAAAGTGTGTATTGTTAGATCAATTGTATTGATTAAGTATAACAAATATAAACCTCAATTTGAGCAATTTGAGAAAATGGGACTTAATTCATGTGCGTAAACAGTTATCTCAGAATAGCATGTGCAGTCCGCACAGGCTAACCAGCGAAGACACTTTCCTCCTTAACAGGATATCGGCTCAAAAGAGGCGGAAAGTGTAGTCCCTGATTAAACTGTGCGAACTGCACAGGCTAATATGGGATGACACTTTACGCACATGTATTACGCATAGTTTTCCCAGAATGCGGCTTATATATTTCAAGGTCATTCTGTCAACGTGTATAATGTGGTTCCTTTGCTACATCCTAACGGTGACTGGTGCATTCCCGGAGAAGGGACGCTATGGTTACGAAGGCCGGACTGATCTCCGCCTTGACGTCATTCAAGAGGTGGCGTGGGTGCGGTTCCCGTATCCAGGTTAGTGGGTGCGTTTCCCATAGCCAGCTTAGTGGGTGCGGTTCCAGTATACCTGTATGGGGTGAGTTTCCCGTATCCAGGTTAGTGGGTGCGCTTTCCGTAGCCAGGTTAGGGGTTGCGGATCTCATATCCATGTTTGTGGGTGAGATTCCCCGTATCCTAGTTATTGGTTGCGGTTCCCGAATCCAAGTTTGTGGATGCGGTTCTCGTATACAGGTTAATGGGTGCGGTTCCCGTAACCAGGTTAGTGGGTGCGTTTTGTATCCAGGTTAGAGGTGCGGTTCCCGTATCCAGGTTTGTGGATGAGATTCCCCGTATCAAGGTTAGAGGTTGCGGATCACGTATCCATGTTAGTGGGTACGGTTTTCGTATCCAGGTTAGTGGGTGCGTTTCCCGTATCCAGTTTAGTGGGTGCGTTTTCCGTATCCAGTTTAGTGGGTGCGGTTTCCGTATCCAGGTGAGTGGGTGCGGTTTCCGTATCCAGGTTAGTGGCTGCGGTTTTTATATCCAGGTTAGTGGGTGCAGTTTTCATATCCTGGTTAATGGATGCCGTTTTTATTTACAGGTTAGTGGGTGCAGTTTTCGTATCCAGGTTAATGGGTGCCGTTTTTATATACAGGTAAGTGGGTGCAGTTTCCGTATCCAGGATATTGGGTGAGGTTTCCATATCCAGGTTTGTGGGTGCTGTTTCCGTATCCAGGTTAGTGGGTGCGGTTTCCATATCCAGGTTAGTGAATGCGATTTCCGTTTCCAGGTAAGTGTGTGCGGTTCTCGTATCCAGGTTAGTGGTTGCTGTTTCCGTATCCAGGTTAGTGGGTGCTATTTCCGTATCCAGGTTAGAGGTTACTGTTTCCGTATCCAGGTTAGTGGTGCGGTTTCCATATCCAGGTTAGTGGGTGCGGTTTTTGTATCCAGGTTAGTGGCTGAGATTGCCCGTGTTCAGGTTAGTGGGTGCAATTCCCGTATCCAGGTTAGTGGGTGCGGTTTCATTTCCATGTTAGTTAATGCGGTTTCCGTATCCAGGTTAGTGAATGCGTTTCTCGTATTCAGGTTAGTGGGTGCTGTTTCCGTATCCAGGTTAGTGGGTGAGATTGCCCGTATTCAGGTTAGTGGGTGCGGTTCCCGTATCCAGGTTAGTGGGTTCGGTTTCCGTATCCAGGTTAGTGGGTGAGATTGCCCGTATTCAGGTTAGTGGGTGCGGTTCCCGTATCCAGGTAAGTGGGTTCGGTTTCCGTATCCAGGTTAGTGGGTGAGATTGCCCGTATTCAGGTTTGTGGGTGCGGTTCCCTTATCCAGGTTAGTGGGTGCGGTTTCCATATCCGGGTAAGTGGGTGCTGTTTCCGTATCCAGGTTAGTGGGTGCGGTTCTCGTATCCATGTTAGTGGGTGCGGTTTCCATATCCGGGTTTGTGGGTGCTGTTTTCGTATCCATGTAAGTGGGTGCGGTTCCCGTATCCAGGTTAGTGGTTGCGGTTCTCGTATCCAGGTTAGTGGGTGCGGTTCTCGTATCCAGGTTAGTGGGTGCGGTTCTCGTTTCCAGGTTAGTGGGTGTTGTTTCCGTATCAATGTTAGTGGTTGCTGTTTCCGTATCCAGGATAGTGGGTGCGGTTCCCTTATCCAGGTTAGTGGGTGCGGTTTGCATATCCGGGTTAGTGGGTGCTGTTTCCGTATCCAGGTTAGTGGGTTCGGTTCTCGTATCCAGGTTAGTGGGTGCGGTTTCCATATCCGGGTTAGCGGGTGCTGTTTCCGTATCCATGTTAGTGGGTGCGGTTCCCGTATCCAGGTTAGTGGATGCGGTTCTCGTATCCAGGTTAGTGGGTGCGGTTCTCATATCCAGGTTAGTGGGTGCGGTTTTCGTTTACAGGTAAGTGGGTGCGGTTCTCGTTTCCAGGTGAGTGGGTGCTTTTTCCGTATCCAGGTTAGTGGTTGCTGTTTCCGTATCCAGGTTAGTGGGTGCGGTTCTCGTATCCAGTTTAGTGGGTGCAGTGTCCGTATCCAGGTTAATAGGTGCGGTTTTTATATCCAGGTTAGTAGGTGCAGTTTTCGTATCCAGGTTAGCGTGGGCGGTTTTTATATCCAGATTAGTGGGTGCAGTTTTCGTATCCAGGTTAGTGGGTGAGGTTTTTATATCCAGGTAAGTGGGTGCAGTTTCCATATCCAGGTTAGTGGGTGCGGTTTCCATATCCAGGTTGGTGCGTGCAGTTTCCGTATCCAGGTTAGTGGGTGCGGTTTCCAATTCCAGGTTAATGAAAACGGTGCCCACTAACCTGGATACGGAAAACGCACCCACTAACCTGGATACGGGGACCGCACCCACTAACCTGAATACGGGCAATCTCACCCACTATCCTAGATACGGAAACAGCACCCACTAACCTGGATACGGAAACAGCAACCACTAACCTGGATACGAGAAACGCATTCACTAACCTGGATACGGAAACCGCAGTTTCCATATTCAGGTTAGTTGGTGCGGTTTCCGTATCCAGGTTAGTGGGTGAGATTGCCCGTATTAAGGTTAGTGGGTGCGGTTTCCATATCCGGGTTAGTGGGTGCTGTTTCCGTATCACGGTTTGTGGGTGCGGTTCCCGTATCCAGGCTAGTAGGTGCGGTTGTGGTATCCAGGTTAGTGGAAGCGGTTCTCGTATCCAAGTAAGTGTTTGCTGTTTCCGTATCCTACTTATGGGGTGCTGTTTCCGTATCCAGGTAAGTGGGTGCGGTTTCCGTATCCAGTTTAGTGGGTGTGGTTTCCATATCCGGGTTAGTGGGTGCAGTTTTCGTATCCAGGTTAGGGAATGCGGTTCTCGTATCCAAGTTAGTGGGTGCTGTTCTCATATCCAGGTTAGTGGATGCGGTTCTCGTATCCGGGTTAGTGGGTGCGGTTCCCGTATCCAGGTTAGTTGCTGTTTCCGTATCCAGGTTAGTGGGTGCGGTTCTCGTATCAAGGTTAGTGGGTGCTGTTTCCGTATCCAGGTTAGTCGGTGCAGTTTCCGTATCCAGGTTAGTGGGTGCAGTTTCCGTATCCAGGTAAGTGGTTGCTTTTTCCGTATCCAGGTTAGTGGGTGCGGTTTCCATATCCGGGTTAGTGGGTGCTGTTTCCGTATCCAGGTTAGTGGTTGCTGTTTCCGTTTCCAGGTTAGTTTGTGCAGTTCTCGTATCCAGGTTAGTGGGTGCGGTTCCCGTTTCCAGGTTAGTGGTTGCTGTTTCCGTATCCAGGTTAGTTAGTGCGGTTCTCGTTTCCAGGTTAGTGGGTGATGTTTCCGTATCCAGTTTAGTGGGTGCAGTTTCAGTATCCAGGTTAGTGGGTGCTCTTTCCGTATCCAGATTAGTGGGTGCAGTTTCCATTCCAGGTTAGTGAGTGCAGTTTCCGTATCCAGGTAAGTGGGTGCGGTTTCCATTTCCAGGCTAGTGGGTGCAGTTTCCGTATCCAGGTTAGTGGGTGCGGTTTTATATCCAGGTTAGTGGGTGCGGTTCTCGTTACCAGGTTAGTCGGTGCGGTTCTCGTATCCAGGTTAGTGGGTGCGGATCCCGTATCCAGTTTAGTGGGTGCGGTTTCTATATCCAGTTAAGTGGGTGCGGTTTCCGTATCAAGGTATGTGGGTGCGGTTTCCTTATCCAGGCTAGTGGGAGCGGTTTCCGTATCCAAGTTAGTGTGTTTGGTTCCCGTATCCAGATTAGTGGGTGCGGTTCCCGTATCCAGGTTTGTGGGTACGGTTCCCCTAACCAATCTTGCGTAGTCAAATTGTAAGCAATGTTCCAAACCGTGTTTACACATCATACTAATAGTTTTTAAATTGGGCTTGTATGCGCTCGTTAGAAGAAAGCCAGAATTACTTCGAAATATAAATAAAATATTAAACGACATCAATTATTTTAATGACTTCAACACTCTTAAGTTTAATTTCTTTGGTTTTACATTGGTTTTGAGTCCCATTATTGCGGGATTCTTACGCTAATAAAGCAAAAGACATGACATGTATTTAATGAATAATGCATTTGTAACGATACCAATTGTTGCATGATTCTCATTTTATTTGAACAGTTAAATTGTACTTTCTTCGTCAGGTAACTTCGGAACGCCAAAGTTCAACTCGGCTTTCTTCGTAGCTATGATCGCCGGTGTGATCACTTCTGTCATCGAGAGTATTGGCGACTACTTTACATGTGCGCGATTGGCCGGCGCACTTCCGCCGCCACCCCACGCCATGAATAGAGGTAATGCGAACCCAGTCTCAATGCGCAATCATAGGGAACTTGTCAAAACCTTGTTTTTTTAATTTTTGTTAATATGACCCCCCCCCCCTCAAAAAAACAATAACAATATACTGAGGTATTGTTTGCATGTGTAATTACGCCTTGTTGTAGTGACTGTGCTAAGGTGTTGTACATTCTGCTGACAGAAGGCATAATATAATGACAACAGATTGATTGTATGGCAGATCAATAAAAACGGGTTAATCTAAAGCGAATCAATAAAAGAACCATATACGGGATACCCCTTGAATGCATAGGGATGCTCATATTGAGTATTTCCATTACATTGATTTTCTTGCTAAACAATATTCAATTATAATTTTCTATAACACAACATTACATATAATACAACTGTTTTTCTCATTTCTAGGTATATTAATGGAAGGTGTGGGTTGCATTATATCGGCAGCCGTCGGGACGGGGTTCGGAGTGACGTCATGCAGTCAAAATATCGGTGTTATAAGTCTCACCAAGGTAATTTATGTGTGCAAATATTATATGGCGTCTAATGAATTTATATCGTCCTTAAATGCGATCTGTTGCGCGTGTGCAAAGAAAGGTTTTTCTACGAATGCTATCGGCAAATATACGAAATGAAAAAACAATGGGTCAATGTATTGCTTTGTGTAGTGCATCGTGCAGAGTAAACTCAAGTCATTTATGTAAATGTAAAATATTTAAACTAATTGAATACGTTGTAACTTAAAACACAATGCGTATTACCTTAAGGCACGCGTGTCATTGTATATTATATTGTACATTCGAACCAAAGTTTTCAAGTCCAAATTTCATTATTGAAAAACGCTTTGTTTGATTGTTTACCCTTTTATCGTACAATATTTGCGGCGATTAGATCATATGTAAGAGCCAAATGCAATCTTATAAATGTTTTATATCCTTTTTCATAATAAAATGTCTAAATTCTCTTATTTGTAGGTTGGCAGTCGCCGCGTTGTGGTTGTGGCGGGAATCACCATGGTAGTGTTCGGCTGCTTCGGCAAGTTCAGCGCGCTCGTGGTCTCCATGCCGGACCCAATCATCGGGGCTTCCTTCCTCGTACTATTCGGTAAAACTAGAAAGAGCGCTTATAGTTTAATGCTCGAGTATGTTTCAATTTAAATTCGACCGGTGATATTGTGCATTAATAGACCAAATATCTCTATGCCGGACCCAATCATCTGTGCCTAGTTCTTTTTTCGGTAAAACTATTAAGATTTAATGTTAATAGCTGGTTCGAGTCTATTGCCTTTCACAAGTTAATTAGCAAATACACATCGACCTCTAAAAGGCTTCAGGACGGTGACCCCCGTTACATTTATTTGCTTGTGTCAAACTGTTCGGAAATTAGTGACCTGCCATAGTTGAAGAACCTCGTGCTATAATACGGTTTATCTCGTCATGGTTCAGCTTATGTTACGATTTGTTACTATATTAAATACAAGAAAATTGCTTTCCAGGCGTCCTGGCGGCGGTGGGCGCGTCCAATCTTCAGTACGTGGACCTCAACTCCTCCCGGAACCTCGTCGTGTTCGGCATCTCCCTCTTCCTGGGCCTTAGTTTTCCTAACTGGGTCATGCAAAATGAGGCCCTCATTAGAACCGGTTTGTAACACATTTCTCTCTTCCTGGGCCTCAGTGTTCCTAACTGGGTCTTGCAAAATGAGGCCCTCATTAGAACTGGTTGGTACCACGTTTTACTAAATGGGCTTTGTTATGTGACTGGACATTTCTCTTACTTCCTTACATTCCCCGTTTCAATGCAGCATAATGATGACCTCGTAAGAACAAAATTTATTACGTATGTGATTACATGAATAGCGAAATTGCTGCTGCGCCATGCAAATAATAGCGACTGGTTTCAAATGCACCTATAAACTTGTGTTATGTGTTTCAGCTTCTCTAATCTAATAAAGTTGATAAATTGAAAATATACAGATTTGATAACGCTTCTAGACTTTCATTATAGAACCGGCTGGTATAAAGTGAAACTGTGAATGTTTTGTCGTATACTAGAATGGGTCTTGATAAAAAAAGATCGCATCAGAACCGATAATTGAGGTGTTTACAGATTTTTATTGCACCTCCTTTACTTTACGAAAAGCATACATAATTTCAGGTTATAGTGACCTAGACCAGGTGATACAGGCCCTTCTAGCCAACAACATGTTCATGGGCTGCTTTTCTGCGCTTGTTCTAGACAACGCGATACCCGGTAAGCATCTGAAACCGAACATATAGTATCCGTCAATGTTATTGAAATCACATGAATAAGTTGGCATTACATCAGTGAATGTTTTGCTCAAGGAGATTTCAACGATCATAAACATTTAAATTTATTTATGATTGTTATAGTCACCATGTTAATATTACTTTGCTGGTAAACATCGGCGATATGCGTAGTGTTGTTAGTGTGTTTAGCTTCTAAGAACAGTATTTGTAAATGGGCAAAAGTATAATGTAGAGTTGTTATGATCATTAACATGAGGACATATGTAATCGTATGGTCAAATATATATATATATATATAGATGTACTGTGTCTACCATACATATTTTTATACAATAGACTTTCATCATAAATATATCACACAAACCGGTGTTGCTGTTGTTTTTCATCGCAATGTTTAACTTACATTCAAATACATTTTACGTGTACCGGTTTGACATTTTAACCAACAGGGACTGACGAAGAACGCGGCATTATAATTTGGCGAGAGGTTCCGAGCGGTACCGACGAGGAAAGCTACGATATAAATATGGACACTCTGAACCTCACCATGAAAACGTACGATCTGCCGTTCGGAATGAACCTTATACGCAACTTCCGTTGGGCAAAGCACGTGCCAATCTTGCCAACATTTGACGGCTTCGACAGCGTGCGATGTCCGTGCAAAGGCTCTCCACTGGACCTTGAGGAGGTCGAAGAGGTGTTGAACACTAAAAGGAACGGAGATGGGGTAAACGGCACGACGAAGATGTGAATGGATGGGAAAAAAGTAGCCAGTTATGGGAGTTTTTGATTGACGAATTACTTATTTACACAAAGACTAATTGGTGTGGTCTGGTTAAAATAGACGATGTTATGGAGATTTAAACGTCAACCGTTTATATTGTTAGTTTGCTATGATTGGCAATAACAACTTTATAGATCCAAGTTGTGTTGTCATTTGTTTAGTTGTGCAAAATTGTATCATCACCATAGAATATTTCATGTATGCATGTAATATACAAAAGAGTCCAAATAAATGTGTTGTCATGTGTATACAATAGATACATAATTTACAGTTATAAGACAAATACATTCATTTATAATATATTCCGTTTCATATTTCAAACCATTATGCGCAGTTATTAGCTTGCAAAAAAATTATATATACTGTTTTAGATGTATTGTCAAGCGTGTATTTTATTTATCTAGTGCACAGTTTTTACATAATAAAAACGAAGAATAAAATACCACTGCAATTGGTCAATTGTATTCATAAAGCACAATTACAAATGAAGTAAATGTGAGTTGTCATTAATAATTCTGCTTAATAGTATGTTACTTGCAAAATAAATTATTATATACGTGGCTTCTAGTCGATCCATGTTGATTTGAAATAATGAAGCTTTGTACACATCATTTGTTTATGTTTAAAATAGATTGTTTATGTATTTTAGATTCAGATTCAATTTACAATAAATCCAGAAGGCCAAAACCAATCTGCTCAAATATAAAGTACAAACATTCAGAGCAAAAAAGAAATACGTGTGCAGAAATACAAATAATCAAAACAACGTCGAGCTAAAAAGAAAAAAAAATGTTTTAACTGAATTCCATTTCTAAATATTTAAACCCGGAACATAATTAGCAAATAACTCAGTGAATATTTTAGGAGAGCAGTACAATTGATTGTATCCCAGATTGAGGAAGCTTATTGGCTGAGATATATGTGTTATTGTGCATATCTTTATGTAAACCCGATGAAGACATGGTATACGAGGATTTAGTTGACCCTAGACCTCTGACCTTGTTCATTTATTTCGTGCAGAATGAGCATATTGATTAATAACGGTTATAAATACAGACATATAAAGAAACAAACACATGTATACAAGAAATATGAAACTAAGAACGACCTCCCTCAGCCACTCAATGGGGGCATACGCATTTAAGTCTTGAAGATGCCCATACATGCAATAGCACAGGAACGTTCAAATACACACATGAAGTGATGCACGCACTAGAAGTGAAATATACACATAAAATAATAATATGATTACATGTTTACAAACATCGACAAAAAGTGTAGAAAAACACACTGGAAAAAAGCATGCAGTCCTCCTTTTAAACAATAATATTATTTTTGTTTTACTTAAAAAATCAAATAATACTGAATATGGTACATACACATTACTTATATATCTAAGATTTTAATTTAAACTGACCGACACATTTATTGCTTCTAGTAGTAATACGCTTTACATTTATTTTATTGATAAAGAATCTGTGTATTTATTCAGAATTGTTGTGTAAATACATTTTTCAGCATCTTAACAACTTTCGTCAATAACTTTCAAAGCAAATAAGCAAAACGTATCAAACATTAAAAAACCTTTATAACAGAAAACAATTACACACAATGAGAGCCTCAGAATAAATAAGGATTGGTAATGGAAACTGATAAATAATAACCAAGCAATCAAATTAGAATATACAAACTGAAATGAACAAAACTATTATGTATGGACAATCATTGGATACATTATAAAAATATCATGTTGTCAATAATTATGGATAAGTCTACATATGTTAAATATAAGCACTTATTATAATACGATATAAAATACGGTCATCAATTATTTTGATTGGTTTGATTTAATTTAAGGCTTTTGTTACATGTAAATGAATCTAGTTAACACATGTATTTTAAAAATTGGTATGCAAAATTATAAAAAATATTATTATGAATACCTTGTAAAAAATCATTTTCTTTTTGAAAAATAACGTATCATTATAAAACTAATATAGACATATACAAGCGTACTAAAGCGCACTTGCTCATTACATTATCTGTCAACATTGCTTGCCAAACAATATTTATAAATATTTCAAAAAATATATTGATTGATACGACAAGTGACCTTCACAAGAAAATAAACATGTGAGTAGAGGCTATGACTATTTACATATCATACGATCACACAATTACATACCTTGTGTTGATCTTTGTACGTACATCGATATAGATATTGATATTGACATGCTATCAACAATCGTCTTGCATGGTATAAGGATTATAAGTACATTTACAATAGCACAAGCACGTATAATTACACACATACAGTGATAAACGCACTAGGAGTAATAATATAAACATGAAATAATAATAATATGTTACATGTTTACAAACATCTACAAAATGTGAACAAAAGCATACTAGAATGTAGCATGCAGTTCTCCTTTTAAACAATAATATTATGATTTCTTTACTTAACAAATTAAACAATTCTTCATTTGACGCATAAATATTACTTCTAAAGTATTTCCAAAATAATGAAAATTACATAGATCTAAATAGATCTTAGATTTAATATCAATTGATCAACATATGTATTGCTTCTAGAAGCAATATACTTTATGTTCATTATATTGATCAAGAACTATTATGTGTAATACATTTTTTAGCCTCTACACAAATTCAGTCAATAACTTATTGATTTTAAGTTAAACAAATTTATAATAAAACCGTATTAAGCATTTTAAAAACTTTTTAACGGAACAATTGTAAACACAAAGAGAGTCTGATAATACATAAGCATTGGTTATGACAACTGATAAATAATAACTAGGCAAGGAACTAATAATATACAAACGTAAATGTACAAACTATTATGCATTAACAATAATTGGATACAGTATGAATAATATCATGCTGTCAATAGTTATACATAGCTATACATATGTTATATATAAGAACTTACAATATGATATGGAATATGGTCAACAATTGTTTTGATTGGTTTGATTTGTTTAATTTTATGCTATTCTTTGATGTCAATGTATCTCGTTAACAATATTATGTTGAGGAATGCAAATTTATAAAACATATTGTTCTGAATACATTGTAAAAAGTATTCTTATTGACAAATAACTTAACATTCAAAAACTAATGTAGAAATATATTTACCCAATAGGTCGCATTCGATTACTACATTATCTGTCAGCATTGCTTGCCAAAAACTATTTAGTAATACTTTATAATACATCGATTGATGCCATAAATGACCTTCACAAGAAAATAAACGTGTGACTATGAATATTAAAATATCTTAAAGTTCACACAATTACATACCTTGTGTTGTTCTTTGTACGTACATCGATATAGATATTGTTATTGGCATGCTATCAATAATCGTCTTGCATGGTATTTGGATTATAAGTACATTTACAATAGCACAAGCGCGTACAAATACACAAACATGAAGTAATACACGCACTATAAAACTATACACATGAAATAATAATATGATAACATGTTTACAAACATCGACACAATCTGTACAAAGGCATGCTGAAATATAGCATGCAGTTTTTCTTTAAAACAATAATATTATATTTTCTTTACTTAACAAATTAACCAATAGTTCTATTGATGCATAAATATAACTTCTTAAGTATTTCCAAAATAAGGAAAATAACATAGATTTAACTAGATCTTAGATTTCTTTTTTGTACTGCTTTATGTACATTGACCTGTACTGCTTCTTGTAGCAATAAATAGTTATTTAAATGTTTTGATGGCTAAAAACACACAAATGTTATTTAAAAATGTTTCGACCGAAAGCCGGAACGCCTACAGGTTGTTTTAGCGTCCTTGTTGTCCAACTGAAAAACAAAGTTGCTATGCTAAATCTTAAATGATTGTAATTTTATGGTTGCCTTATTGTAATTTAATATAATGTTATAACTTTTATGTCGGATCACAGTTTTAAAACGGTTAAGCCCCCCGCCCCCCCCCCCCCCCCGAAAAAAAATTATGGTTATTTTTATATAATACATTAAAACTTCAGTTTGCATTATTTGGTAAATGTATTTGTTTTTTTGTACGTGATGTACATTCATTTCTATTATTATCCTTTATATTTGGCAAATTGTTAGGTTTGAGGCCCTGCATCCCGGATTAAAGCTCTAATGCTATGCTTTGTATTGAAAGTTCCAGAATGCTGGCCCCTGTTTAATTCATAATGCTAATGTTTAAAAAATGTTTTGTGTTATGTCTAATGCTTTCGTAACATGCTAGACTGCGTGGCAATTGGTCACTTCTCTTAAACTTAGGATCCCGTGCTGATAGTAAGTTTTTTCTCTTGTTGCGCAGCTCACTTTTCACTGTGTTTATATGTGTATAATATTGTCAGACCTCTTTGTTAATACACGTATACATATATTTATGGATTGAATGTATAAAGTATTTCAATACATCTGTATTGTGTAGATACTAAAATGTCATATAATAATATTTTCTCATTAAAGATGGTTTTTATCGATTTGTATAATAAAAATACTTATAATACTTAAATAACACTTATAAACTTATAGTGATCACTTCATAATATATTAGTTTATTTGTTTGAAAGGGCTGTGCTCATTTGAATGTGGAGGTAAATCACAAAATATCAATTAGCAGTTGTTTATATAGTAATGTAAGCGCATTAAAGGAAAAAAAAACACATTGTTCAAAGACAATGTAGCTATACTCACCGGTTGGCATTTGAAGAGAGTCGTAGTGCTCAGCTGATCGTGGTCCCAAGTCGTCGTACATTTCGTTTGTGGGCGATTCTCTGTTGACACGTGTTGCTCCAACACATCTTCAATATTAAGAACATCTGTTATAACCTCTTCTATATTAAACGTGATCCAAGGTATTGAAAACTAGTTTGGACTTTAAATATTGTGTTACATGGATTTCGTTGTAATGTAATACTCGACATGCCGGATATACATGTAATTCAGACTATT
This sequence comes from Dreissena rostriformis, assembly GCA_007657795.1. Classification (NCBI taxonomy): domain Eukaryota; kingdom Metazoa; phylum Mollusca; class Bivalvia; order Myida; family Dreissenidae; genus Dreissena; species Dreissena rostriformis. The sequence continues at coordinate 161,092 of VMBQ01001741.1, forward strand.
CGAAGTATCGACAATGACACATATAAGTGTATTCACGATTGCTGACCCTAAAAGAAAGTATATGAATATTTTACAAAATCAATAAGTGGCATATTTATGAAAACAATGGTGTGTATTTGTATAAATAAAATGGTTAGATAAGCAATCAAATTTTCGATAAAACGGTTGGGTATGAAAAACATAAATTTTAATGCAACGAGTTCTAGACCTTGCACGTTTAGAGCTCGATTGACATTGTTGAGCAAAAGGAGAACTATAACAAAATTATATATACCTTTAAAAAGATTAGTGACGACCGCGAACGATGCATCATGTAAAGTTAATAAGATCAAGTATACTATATCTAATAATGAATCAAAGTAGTACAGGGTATATTTAGAATGCCTAATAGTAAGTTCCACGTGACTTAACGTATACACGTGTGGATATTGTAAGATGTTTATATCATTCAGAGGTAAGATAACTTACAAGAAATTATATAACTTAAGAGCTATGTCAACGTTAGCTGACATTTAAAACGTGTATTGAAAATAAAAATCCGCCTTCTATCCGTTTGTTCACATGTACTGTATTTATAGCTATTACCCTTAATGTCTGTTTGCAAAGTCGTTATTATGTTCTATTGATTTAAATAATACCGAAATAGATATATATGATAGTGTTTTATAAAGCAGAACCCCCTCTTTAGTGTAACTATAAAATTATACGAAATATGTTTGTGAACAATCCTTAGAAAACAAATGCATTTAAAAATGTATCTGAATTGAACGTTACAATTAGATTATTACTTCAGGTATTATCTTGACAGATTTGTGCAAATCACGTGCAAACCACTTGCAGTTATGTATTTGTGTGTACTTACTGGCGATGTTTTCGTGTGATGAGCACCACAATCAATAATGCTACAGCCACGACATCAACTCCAAAGGCTATGGACACAGCTAATAAGGTTTTGTAATATTTGTCAGAATGGCAATCGGGACACTCCGTTGTAAAAATAGATACCTCAGCTGCAAAAAAATAAATATAGGATCATAAAATGAGTGTGATGAGCAAAATATGATAAAGAGATTAGGAGAAAGGTCAACAGGAGCATCTTTGTTTGTAGATACCCGGTTTTCAGGCTGTGTTACATAGTGCATTTACTCTAATAAACTAGTATTAGAGTAATATATAATGCCTGATAATAAAAGAAAAAAAGAGAAAAAATATGCACACTTTTTTGTCTTTTGTTATATATTAACATACAATTGTTTTGAAAAGTAACATGAAGAAAATTCAGCCCATTTATAGAAACAAGCTTTGACAAAGCCTATTGAGAAGAAATATATCAGGAAAAATTGAATATGTATGTGTGTTTATTTACTATTACCCGTACTGAATACGAAACTGAGTAAGAATAACAATAGTTTAATACTACATGTTCAATAACACATCGTTATACACGTGTTTGCTTTAAGTAATCAATATTAAATCTTACCGACGCTGCAATTCCAATGAGTCCACTCAGGCGCACATCGGTCACAAGAACAGTTGCCAGAAACATAATCACAGATTGATTCATTTAGGCAATGGCATTGTGAGGAGCAGTTCATACCGAACATGCTTGGCTCGCAACCTGTGAAGGTCGAGTATTTGTGATTGTTATTGTAGACGAAATAAGATAGATTGTATATGCATAATTAGTTTACACCAACATCAATATTTTATCCGCAATTATGCGCAACACTTCAAAACAACGATTAATTTACTTTTAATACATCCATGCCCACATTAGTCATTTGAATAGTGACCAGAAATAATTATCATACTTTGTAAATGTTATAAATTAGATATTGTGCTCAATGCTTTAAGACATATACAAATTTAAACGTTGAATTCAACAATATGAAACAATGTTGTTTTCAGTCATTGAGTCATATTTAACTGAATAATCGACGAGTGTTGTATCTTTTCAATAACGTTTGCCATTTTGAATGTGTATAGTTCAAACGTTACTATCCCATGATACCATAAATAAAGTCAATATCGGCATTTGTACTTGAAACTAATCAGTCTAACTGTTCCCGGAATATAGAGACGGTCAAGCACTAAATCATAATCAGTTAACTGTTGTTTATAGTTTGTATGGTACAAACATGTAATTAATTTAAATATAAAGGGCTATTTGTATATCTAACATTTCAGCTTTAAATTGACGTATATTGAAAGTACAATGTTACGCTGGTCTAAACAATATAATATCCTATCATAAGTGTGTCCAAAAACCTTCTGTTGGGAGTTAAAATGCGGAGCCCGAACGCTTTGATAACACGCATCAAAAAGCCTTGCCGTCAATTTTGCGACAAGAAATAATCATATAAGAAGTATTATTTCCAAAACGATCTAACCATGTATTTCAAAATAAAGTCATTCAATTCGAACTTTACGCTATACGTCAACCGTCTTTAAAACAAAATTCCTTTGCATGAGCTTTTCAGGGACGTCAATTGATAAACAGAAATCCACACATAGTTATTTCATGAATAGCCATTCGTAATGATTTTATTGATTTTACATGGCACCAATATGTTCAAGTCGTGTTTGTTGGTGCATACCATGCTAACAAACAAAAATACAAGTAAAAATACAAATAAAGATTTTGTTCTGTGTAAATTGTATAGTAACACGTTAGTAAGAACAGGTTTTTGTTCATCACATTCCTCAAATTCAAAAAAGTATAACATATAAGTTTTTAATGAGCGTCCAAGAAAGATTCCAATACAAATGTATACTGTACAGTTTCCAAGCTTTCTCCAGACTAATTTCAAAACATAAGGCTCCGTCTATAATTATTGCTGAAAACAAAAACGAGTCTCATTATTTGCATAAACGAGATATAGATTTCAAGATATAGTAACCAGTATCAGAACTGACTTGAATCAGTTGAACGCAGTGACGTACGCTACAGTTATCAAGTGTCCACCCAGCTGCGCATTGTTTATTTGGACAGGTACCATCAGGTTGCATATTGAGAATGTGTTGCAATAGCAAATTGAGAATTAGTTTGTACAAAATGATCCTTGACTACTTACTCAAGTTATTGAACAACTATTCGGATTCATGTGTTTACGAAACTTTTGTATTTTTATAGCATCTTAGCGAGTAGGTGATTTAAAACAATATCGAAACCTGTGTGGTTTGAATCCCGTTTGATAGAGACAAAAAATAAACTTAACTGTAATAGTTTTGCGTGAACTCAAAATCTTTGTTCCAATAATATTGAATATATTAAGCACACGTCTCTCTGTAAGCATTGTATTGTAGTGACAGTTCAATTACTATATATAGTATTTAAAACGGTTGAATGTTAACATATATTTATATGCGTTCATGTGAAAGTCTGCAATACTCAAAATGTTGCTAGATTTATAGTTGTATATGCAGATGTTTATCTGATGTGATTTTGGGGGTTTTGTTTTGGTAATATCAAATAAAAACTTACTTTCATTACACGCTATTCCTGTCCAGCCGTCTTGACGGATCCAATTACGACATGCACCTGTAATATTGTCGCATGGGCTTTCAAAGCAATGGCATTGCTTTGATCAGATAACGCTATAACTTCCAGGTTGACAGTCTGATACAAAAAAATATGTTTTTTTTTATTTCATAGTAAGTAAGTGTATATACTAATGCATAAACTGACGACTACTGTAACATGTATGAATAAAACTTAAATCAATGGACACATGCAATTAAGAATCAGCTGTTTAGG